>AWUE01022484.1:0-84546 GCA_001974825.2 Corchorus olitorius | reverse complement strand
TAACATGGTAATTTTTCACCAAAAAGGGGTCACTGCGGTAGCTTTCCCTATTACAGAAGTGTGATCTTGAAAGTTAATACTTATATTACCCTATCAAGGATAAAAGGGTAAATATACTTATCGAGGGTATTTCCGTAATTTTACTCTCTTAGGGTACAATGACATACCTTACGTCTTATAGTTTGTGGTACTACTTAGTCGAATTCGAAATCGCGGCTCAATAGGATATATTAGCACACTTTTACAAATTAAGGGTATTATGGTAATTTACCACTCAAGGGTAAAACATGAATTTATGTTCCTACGAACATTATGGAGTAATTCGATAATTATTCGGATTTATTAACGCAACCAGTGTGGTCGAATTCATTAAATTTCTCTTCTTTGGGTAGTTTCGTAATTTAACAACTTAAGAACGATTTAGTAATTTTACCCGTCTAAAGGTAAAATTGTAACTTCTCAATTTATTGGACCAAACCCTTCCTTCCAAATTTTCTTATTTTTCATGATCCCTTTTTCCCTTTCTTTTCTTTCTTTTTTTTTTTTATTTCAAATTGGGCTTGAGTCTTGGTCCATTTCCCCTCTCTTTTTCTTTCTTTTCTTTTTTTTTCCCTTGCTTGGGCTTAGGGCCCAAGCCTGGCCCAGGCGCTGGGCCAAGCGCTGGCCCGCGCGCCTGGCCTGGCGCTGGGCCAGTTTTTCCTTTTTTTTTTTTTCTTCTTTTTCTTCTCCCTCTTCCTCCGGCAACCGGAAAGCTCACCGGAATCTGGAAATTCCAGATTCCGGCAGCCCCTAAAAATGGTCCTTAGACACATTTTAATCACCAAATTTCATTTTAAAATCACTCCCAAACAACTCAAATCACAAACCCAAACAATAATTATGTTTCAAATCATTAAAACAACATAGTAAGAGAGAGATTCTTACCCAAATGAAAACTTAATCCAACCTCTCTTACTCTCCCTTACTCCAATTAGTCTCCAAAGCAAATCTCCAACCAAAATACATCTCCAAAACAATAAATGAAGTCAAAAATCGAGTTTGGAGTTGAACTAACAAATTAAAATTCTTAAATCAAAGCTAATAGAACTTACCCATTCTCAACCAAACCCAAACTTCAAGAACCCAAAACTAACTATTTCTTTCTACAAATTCAACCTTTGTCCCCCAACAATGTGATAACCTTCCAAGAGGATTTGTTTGTTTAAGTTGCATGTGATTTTTGAGGTTGGATTCAAGGAGGCATTAATAGAGAGGGAAAGCTTGAATACGGTTAATGGAGAATGGAGGGGAAGAGAAGAAGGGGGTTGCTTTATATATTTTTTTAAATGGAGAAATTTCTAAATGGTTCCCTTGCCTTTATGCCATTTTCAATTAAGTCCCAAAACTTTTCTTTTAAATTGATTTAGCCCTCACTTCTTTTTCTTTTAAATTCTTTTCATTCATCCAATATGTATTAACTTGTAAATCCCTTTAATCAATTTGTGTTTCAATTAAATTTCTTGAATCCTTTTCAATTATTTTGATACTCAATCACACCAACTTAAATTTCTAATGAAATTATAAGTTAAGCTAACATGAATTTAGGCTTCACATTGGTTATCATATTTCTTATTACATTTTTTGTAGTTTTGATTATCATATTTCTCCAAAATCTCACAATTCAACCAAACATACCCAGACCTGTAAGTCAAATTTCCATATAAGGTTATAACTTATAACTAAACTTAATGCAACATAAGGAAGTATAAAATTAGGTGTACAAAATTGGTTCCTAGTTACTAATTCATATGTCCTTCCTTTTTTTTCGGTGATAGAGAAATAATTTATATACTATATATGCTGTATCTTTGGCAAGTTAAAGTAAAATTTAAAATTGATATCTCGCTATAACTCTACCAAATTAATGAATGATCAATGTGATCTAAAATAACATAGCAAAAAGGTAATGATCTTATTTAAGGTTACAAAAAAAAAACTATAATGATCATTAAAAAGGCAATATACTACTTTCAACTAATTTTTTTAGATAACTTTCAACTAATTTAATAACCTTACATTCTTAGCAATTTTGGTTATCAAATTTCTCATTTATGCTTACTAATTAGAAAGCTAAACTATAGTATTATATCAAGAAATGTAGCAACCTTACATGCTTAATAACTTTATCAATGGTGAATGTTATTAATTTTTAAGTCTAAGATTACTAACAAAGTTCTAGTGAATAAGATACAACACATTATTATTATATATAAAACTATACCAAAAAAAATTAGTTGAACATTAGTGGTTTGATTTATTAAATTATATTAGATCAATGTCAAACAAAATTTCAAAATTATAAAAGATATTAGAGATCCGATTATTTATCAATGGTGAATGTTATTAATTTTTAAGTCTAAGGTTACTATCAAAGTTGAAGTGAATAAGATACAATGCATTACTATTAGATATACAGAACTATACCAAAAAAAAAATTAGTTGAACATTAGTGGTTGATTTATTAAATTAAATTAGATCAATGTCAAACAAAATTTCAAAATTATAAAAGATATTAAATATCCGATTTATTTATTATTAAGGAAACAATATTTCTTTTTTTTTTGCCAACAAAACAATATTTATTTTTAGTCAGTACGTTTGCACAAATACTTAAGAATTTGAATTAAAAAAAAATACCTAAGAATTTAATTAATGTAAGTATTTTAGTTATTATAGTATTACATTTAATTAATGTAAGTATTTTAGTTAATTATATATATTACATAGAAATTAAAAATTAATTGAAATAAGGATGCGGTAAAAGAAATTATAAATTTTAATATAATAATATATTTAATTTAATTGATAAATGAAATTACTATATTGAACTTTAAAAGTTTAATTTGATAAATACATGTTTACCCTTTAAGTGAATACTAAACTTTTAAAATTAAAAAGGTTATTTTAGATATTTCAGGTCAATGGTTTTGAAGTTTAGACTTATATAGTATATAGATATCATTAAAAAACCATTGTATTTGCATAAAATAGAACACTTGCATTATTTAAAAAAATAATAAATGCTAAAAAAGCAGAATATAATACCTTAGTATTGATGGAGAAAACTAAATCAACTTAATTTTGATGAAGAGCCACAAATGATCAAAGTGAACTATGGACAAACGGTTCTTGTCTTGTATTTGATGGAGCAAAAAATAGAGAGTGAACTGAAAATGAAAATGAGGAAGCGGATGAGAATGGAAATATATGTTTCCAAAGGAAGATGAGTGATACTGATATATATAAGATATTATTGGTTTGTGGTTCATTGGCCAAATAATCAATTCAATGTCATCACCTTTCATGTGAAAGTGAAACTCATATTATTGAAATGCTTTTACATTATTGAAATGCTTTTACAGGTTTTCACAATTCAATTCAAAGGCTTTTAAAGGCTTTTACAGGCTTTTACAACCATTATTTTACCAAAAACCATTATTGAAAGGCTTTTACATGAGATGACACTTTTTTTTCAATCATTTATAAAGTATTCACAATTGGGCACCTTTCACAATTCTTTTGTTTTTACCGTTTGGCAAGTTTAGCACATTTACATACTTGGAGTTGTCAGGCAGAGGGAGTCCTTTTTAGTACTCTATATAAATAGAATCAAAATAATTTCCATCTCGCCCGTTTGTGAGAAGAATGCTACAATATCTTAACGCTTAATTCTTTTCCTTTGATAATTACATACCAAATATAAAATTAAGAAAAAATGCCCAATTTAAGAAAAATGAATAAAGCTAGCAATAACATGCTTCCCCTCCTTTATACTTGGCTTTTTAAAGGCAACGTTAAGGAGATTTTATTAAAAAAAAAGCCTCTAACAAACTAAGTTTAATTAAAAGAGTCTTAATTAAATATATTTTGTTATAATGAGCCTTATGGAAGATAAATATTTGCGTTTAAGAGATGTCACGCGGGCCGTTACACCGTTTTTTGGTCTCTGTCACAGCCGTTACGTAACGGTCGCAGCCGAGACACATGCAACTCGTACAACGGTGTAACGTATCGGGAAAAATCGTCACGGTGCCTTCAAAAACCGTTACATAACGGCCGTTACGTCGCGTAACGGCCGATATTTAATACTATGGTTTCAGCCGTGACAGGAATTGGTCACTTTCGTCTTGGTTGTCTGAATCAATTCCTGCTCCTGGACCCTTTAACCTCAAGTGGGATTCATTTCAAGTACGAATAGTTGTTTGGCTCAGAGACGACAGGGTTTACTGGACTAGTGGTCAAAATTTTGCAAATGTTCCTTTGTTAGAGTTTTATTACACAAACTATAATTTCACAATGGTTTCTAATGGAGAGGAAGAATATGTCTATTACACGCCTCGAAATCGAAGAAAATATGCAAGGATGGTGATGAAGTACGATGGGGGTGTGCAGGCTGGAATAGCTCTCCTTGACTCATACAATTGTGTGGGTGACAGCACGAAAGGGGGTTGCGAGCGATGGGAAGGGCCCAAGTGTAGGAGCAATGGTGATAAATATGAAATGAAAACCGTCGCAGTTACAGACGTGAGATCTACGAAGTATTCAACATATAACAGATCTGTTACTCTATACGATTGTATGGACATGTGCTGGAAAGATTGTCAATGTCTGGGAGTTTATGCAGAAGATGTCCATGTCAATGGTTGCGTCTTCCTTATAGGGCCTTATGCGGAAGGAGATGGAAAATCATTTCAAGTTATAACTCGTCACCATTCAAGTAAGTTTACTCTTATCTATCCTATAATACTCGATATTAGTCCATTCCTTTGTTAAGATGTTGCTGACGAATCAAATTCAAAACTACTATTATTGTTATTATATACTAATGCAGGGTCAAAAAGTTGGATATGGATTATAATCTCTATTCTATTGGCTTTAATGGTCACAATACTCCTGGGTTTCCTTTTTCTTTTGAGAAGAAGACAACGAATTAGAATGGAAGGTATAATTAAGATTTCCCAAAGTTTTAAAATTGATTCGAATTAGTAGTAGTTCTTAAATTTTCTATGTAAACCTCAACTTGGTTTGAGTGAGCAGAGAAGAGTCTACTTGAGCTAATGACATCAGATGAAATGGGTGAGATAACCGAGTTTCAAGATGGAAATAATGGTCACAATCTAAACATATACACCACAAAGTTGATCAATTCTGCTACCAATTGCTTCTCACCAGAAAATTTGCTTGGAAAAGGTGGATTTGGACCCGTTTTCAAGGTAGTCACTAGTGACAATGATTAATTTTCCTTGCTCTGTTTTCTAATATTAATCAATGTTTGTTGATGTAATTAAGTTGTTTAATCAAATCAACATGATAGGGAACGCTGCCTAATGGTCAAGAAGTTGCAATAAAGAGATTGTCAAGAGGATCTGGACAAGGCCTAGTGGAATTCAAAAATGAGCTTATCCTTATTGCTAAATTGCAACACACAAATCTGGTCCGCCTCTTAGGCTTCTGCGTTCAAGGGGAAGACAAAATGTTGGTCTATGAATACATGCCTAATAAGAGCTTGGACTTTTCTATATTTGGTTAGCAACAGATCACACTCTTATTTCTAGTGTTGCATGTCATGTCTTTAATGTCTGTCTAACTGTCTTTTGTTTTACAGATGAATCGAAAAGAAAGCTATTAGATTGGAGTATGCGGTTTAGAATTATTGAAGGGATAGCGCAAGGATTACTTTACCTTCATAAATACTCAAGACTTAGAATAATTCATAGAGATTTGAAGTTAAGTAACATACTGCTTGATGAGAAGATGAATCCCAAGATATCAGATTTTGGATTGGCCAGGATTTACAAAACAAGTGAAGTTGAACCAAATACTAACAGAATTGTGGGAACATAGTAAGTGATCAGAAATTATTAGGTATAATTATCTACCAAATGAATTATATGATTAATATAACTTCCAACTTTTGTTGTATGTATGGATGATGCAGTGGTTACATGGCTCCAGAATATGCAATGGGGGGTACATTCTCTGTAAAATCCGATGTTTACAGTTTCGGAGTTATGATATTGGAAATTGTCAGTGGCAGAAAGAACACCAGCAGTTTTCAATTTGACCTTCCAATCAACCTTGTTGGATATGTAAGTTTATCAAAATTTATAATCAGTCAGTTTTAATTTTTACATTCAAAAAACAAACATGTTATTCTAATTAGATTTGAACTGTAAATTAATTAATGGTTGTATCAGGCATGGGAGTTATGGAAACATGGTGCATCGTTAGAATTGGTGGATCCAACTTTGAGTGATTCATGCTGTAAAAGCCAGGTTTTAAGATGCATAACTCTGGGTTTGCTATGCGTGGAAGATAGCCCACTTGATAGGCCGACCATGTCAGATGTGATTTCTATGTTAAACGGAGAAATGCAATTACCACTGCCAAAACGCCCGGCATTTTCCACTGCAAGAAATATGGTTGATGAGACTAATAGCATGGTGGAGAAAGAGAAGGAAAATTACACCATCAATGGCCGCCTATCCATGTCTGAAATGGATCCAAGATGATAATTCAAACATGTTTCATCAGTCAAGTATATATTTTTTTTGGTAATTGGGGCTGCTAGCGATCGAACCCTAGCCACTGGAACTAAGTGTCCAGCACTTTATCACAAAGCCAAATGCCTAATGGCGAAAAAAATGTTTCAGATGTTTGTTAATGTTGTAACTTCGGATATCTCAGGAATTAATCAAACAAATAATTAAAGCGGAAACAACAAAGCAAATTTTCTTGTGGACCTATGCCACAAATCTCCACTATCAAATCAATCAATTACAATCACTAATCATAACAATCTCTCTAGCAAACTCTCAATCTAATCAACCTAACATGGGTGATTCTCTCACAACAACCTAAAGCTATCTCAGCTTTTCCTCTCTTTCAATCTGACACACACAAAAATCTAAACAGAAACTGTCTATTTATACTAACATAAACTTGGGCTCCAAGAATCCCTTTTCTATTAGGATTCTTGTCCACCAATCAAAAAAGACTCTAGAAAAATCCTAATCCAAATCTAATTAGAAATTGAGGCAAAAATCCTAACAATCTCCACCTTGACTCAAATTCCTTCATCAAAGTTTAATTGCTCCACCCTTTAACCAAATCCACAAAAGTAACTTTCTTCTTTGTTGGCAAATCCACATCCTTCTTCTCAATTTGATGTGAAGATACCGATCCATCTCCTCTAATTGTGCTTCCAATCAACTCATACAAATTCTTCGAATTCTTTACTCCTTTCATCACAATCATCGAACCTTTGGTGATCTTCAAGCCTCCACCTCGGCAAGAATATCCATAAGCCAAGCTATCCAACTTTCCAAGCGAAATCAAATTCCTTGTAAAGTTTGGAACATACCTCACATTCCCGAGCATCTTGACACTACCATCATGCAAACGAAGTTTCACACTCCCAATGTCTTCAATTCTTTCTTCACCATTATTAGCCATGTAGACAGGCTTATCACACTTTTCAAGCTTCGAAAACCATTCTTTCTTTGTGCAAATATGTTCAAAACAAGCAGAATCAAATACCCACATATTTCATGTGTCTTTCTTTTCTTCTTGCACCATCAAAACAACATCTTCATCCGAATATTCCTCATATACAGTATCAGCAGCAGCCACATTAACACCGGCCTTATTCTTCTCTTTAGATTTCATGAAATCCCCAAATCTTCCATTAACTTCTTGCAGTAGGCTTTTATGTGCCCCATCTCATGACAATAATAGCACTCCTTGCTACTCATATCTACTCTTCGCCTCGAATTTGATCTTCCTCGTTCATTGAATCTACCCTTTGATCTTGCATCATTCATATGATCTCTTCTATTAGTTCTTCCACGCTCCACCGTGAGAGCACCATTCTCTTCATCTTTCTTTTCAGTTTCTTTCAATCTATCATACTCAAAAATTGCAGAAGTCACATCTTGCAAGCTCAAGGTTTTTCTACCAACCATCAAAGCTCTAGTCACAGGATCATACCTGTCGGTAAGAGAATTAATCAACAAAACTGCTTTATCAACCTCTTTCATGACTTCATCAACACTTGCCAGCTGAGTAACCAATCTATTGAACTCATTTAGGTGTGCCCTTAAACTTGTTCCCACCTTCATCTTCAATCCAAATAATTCTCTCTTCAAACACAACATGTTAGTAATCGATTTTGACATATAAATCGACTCCAACTTATCCATCAACTCCTTTGAGGTTTTCACATCTAACACATCATACTTAATTTCAGTAGCAAGAGACAAACGAATTGTACTTACTGCTTTTCGTTGAATATCTCGCCACTTGTTCTCATTCATCGTTGCAGGCTTATCAGCTTCAAGCGCATCTCCCAATCCTTGTTGTACTAACACATCTGTTACCGTACTCTGCCACATCTGAAAACTGTTCGTTCCGTTAAATTTTTCAATCTCAAACTTCAGAGCTGATCCGCTGCTTTCTGTCATCTCTAATCAACCAGGCTCTTGATACCACTTGTTGTAACTTCGGATATCCCAGGAATTAATCAAACAAATAATTAAAGCGGAAACAACAAAGCAAATTTTCTTGTGGACCTATGCCACAAATCTCCACTATCAAATCAATCAATTACAATCACTAATCATAACAATCTCTCTAGCAAACTCTCAATCTAATCAACCCAACATGGGTGATTCTCTCACAACAACCTAAAGCTATCTCAGCTTTTCCTCTCTCTCAATCTGACACACACAAAAATCTAAACAGAAACTGTCTATTTATACTAACATAAACTTGGGCTCCAAGAATCCCTTTTCTATTAGGATTCTTGTCCACCAATCACAAAAAGACTCTAGAAAAATCCTAATCCAAATCTAATTAGAAATTGAGGTAAAAATCCTAACAGTTAAGAATTCTTAGTCATAAAGAATGAAAAGAAGAAACACAATTATTGTTTATTTGGGGAGGGATGATGGCTAGCAATCATAGCTCCAGAACAATAGTATGCATCATATAAGGCTCTTACTTTTTGCTATTGGTTATTGATAGCAAAAATATTTTCTTCTCAAAAAAAAAAGAAGGAATTGCCATATTATCACAATATTTCAACCTAGCTAGCTAGTTTGGTGTAAAAATGCAATCAATTTTGTTTAAAATGAGAGTATTTTAATGTCAAACTTTTTTTTTTTAACTAAGCATATTGTGTCTTCATTCTTCAGGCCTTGTTGGTCCAAGACTAGTTTAGAGACTTTAAATAAAATTGATTGCAATTTTACATTAAATGTAATCCACTGTAGCACTTGGTAATTCCTATAAAATTGATTGCAATTTTACATCAAATGTTATTTGTTGTAGCACTTGGCAATTCCTATGGATATTTGGAATCCATGTTCAAATCCCAATATTGGAATAAAATTTTTTAATTTTTTTTTATTAAAAATATTATGAATAAAGGACTTCTACTTTTAAATAAAATTATTTGCATTTTCACGTCAAATATAATTTGTTGAAGCACTTGGCAATTCCTATGGATATTTGGAATTTGGGTTCAAATCCTGACAATGGAATAATATTTTTTTTTATTTTTTATTAAAAATAATATAAATAAATAACTTTTGTTCTAAATAAAATTGTTTGCAATATCACATTAAATGGAATAATATTTTTTTTTATTTTTATTAAAAATAATATAAATAAATAACTTTTGTTCTAAATAAAATTGTTTGCAATATCACATTAAATGTAATCCGCTGTAGCACTTGGCAATTCCTATGGATATTTGGAATCCAGGTTCAAATCCCGGCAACGGAATAAAATTTTTACTAATTTTTTTATTAAAAATAATATAAAAGTAAAAGGACTTCTGTTTTAAAAAAACTTTAATCTATTTATTCATGGCATCATCTTACAACCGGGATAGCATAAAGAGGTGAAGCTTTCTTCAATGTCAATGTCATACCAAATTGCTCTTCCATGCATGTCCAAATCTTCAAATGAAAGAATCATTGAAGCTAACATCAAGAAGTGAACCATTCGAGTTGCCAGAGGCCAGCCCTAGACATCACCATTCGAATTCGAGTTGCCTCTCTATGGGGAAAATTTAAGTGGGTGATCCAAGTATTTTGGGTCTCGGTTGATTGCCCATATATTGACCAAAGCATGATTGCCCTTTAGTATGGTGTAGCCGCAGATTTCAACCTCATTTTCTTGCCTTGTAAGGTAAGAGAAGAGGGGCTGCTGGGTGGAGCCATAGGATTTCTTTTACAACAGCTTGCAGATATGGGAGTTGATCCTTGTCCCTTTTGCATCGCTTCCGGCCGGTTTTGAAGAAGCTCTGCCATTGCCCATTCTACTGTTGTTGCAGACGTCTCACTTCCAGCATAATGAACAAGTTCCGTTCAAATTTGAGACTTGAACATGAAAATTTTGCATCACTTAGACCAAAAACAAATGACTGATCATAAAGTTTAAAGTTTTCACCTGGATCAAAGGCTTGATTGTTTCAAGATTGAGAACAGATCCTCCATTTTCTTCCTATTGATAAGTAAAATGTTTTACCCTAACATCCAAGAAATCACCATTCTTAGTGGTTGAATCAGATGCTCTGTACCCACATTCTTTTATCAATCAACTCATCAAATATTTCATGCATCCTATTATATATAAGACAGCCTTGCATGTTTCCTCACCCCTTGCAAATGATCAAACCTCTTCCACACCAGAAAATCATCTTATAAGTTATAAATATTTAGCTATAATTAAGGATAAGCTCATTTAATTTGAATTCCACTAGGCCTTGTCCAGATCCTCTTGACAATCTCTCTTTATTGCAACTTATTGACCATTAGGCATTGTTCCCTATCATCATGTTGATTTGATTAAACAACTTAATTCTATCAACTAACATGGAGTAATGTTAGAAAACAGAGCAAGGAAATTAAACCCCTGATAACGTCAATCGTTAGTAATTACACAAGTGATGGAAATTAAACCAAACCCCCCAACCATTTATAAACATTCTTAACAACAACAAATCTTGGGTCCCAATCACAATCTTTCTGCTAATGCAAAACATCCCAATCAATATTAACAAGCAATTTTGATGCCAAAAAGAAAATAATAACAAGCAATGTTTTACCTTGACTTCTTCTCGTTGGATTCCATTGGCCCCAAAATACGATCGAACCTGCTCAACATATTATGCAAGATATTAGCCTAATTAAGCCTTAGAATTCAGATATATTTGATCACATTCAATTCCCCAAAGCAACCCATGCAACTTACTTTTCCCCAATCGACACCATACATGGCGGAAACGCACCAGACCACTAGTGAAATGACATAAAAGATGTAAAACGAAGTCATAAGAATGGGTATATATATAGAAAATTATTCAATACACCGGTAGTGGAGTTTAGCAGCGGGTCTAGAAGGGTGACATGTATCGGCTAGAGATTAGATTGAAATATTTAAATTTTATATTATGACAATATACATATCAAATTTCTATTTAAATAAAATTGTTTGCATTTTCATGTCAAATATAATTTGCTGTAGCACTTGGTAATTCCTACAGTTACTTGGAACCCGAGTCCAAATTCCGGCAAGAATAAAATTTTTAATTTTTTTATTGAAATTATAAAAATAAAGGACTTTTGTTTTCAAATAAAATTGGTTGCATTTTCACATCAAATATAATCTGTTGTAACACTTGGCAATTCCTATGGATATTTGAAATCCAGGTTCAAATCCCGGTAGTGGAATAAAATTTTTAATTTTTATTAGAAATTAATATATAATAAAGGACTTTTGTTTTCAAATAAAATTGTTTGCATTTTCACATCAAATATAATCTGTTGTAGCACTTGACAATTCTTACAGTTATTTGGAATTTGGGTTCAAATCCTGGTAGCCGAATAAAAATTTTAATTTTTTTATTAAAAATAATATAAATAAAGGATTTTTGTTTTCAAATAAAATTGTTTGCATTTTCACATCAAATATAATTCGCTGTAGCACTTGGCAATTCCTATGATTATTTGGAACCTAGTTTCAAATCCCGATAGTTTGAATAAAATTTTTAATTTTTTTATTAGAAATAATATAAATAAAGGACTTTTGTATTTAAATAAAATTGTTTGTATTTTCACATCAAATATAATCTGTTGTAGCACTTGGCAATTCCTATTGATATCCAGAATCCGAGCTCAAATCCCGGCAGCGGAATAAAATTGTGCACTGTGCAGAATTAGAAGAAAAGGAGAAACTGCATCAAAGCATGCACATAACTAAAATTATATATACCAAGATTGAGTTGAATTAGTAATCTAGCAGGCTGCTTGCCCAAGCCAAGCTTTATACTCATCAGAAAAACTCATCAGAAAAACTTTAATCTACTTATTCATGGCATCTTCTTACAACAGGGATAGCATAAAGAGGTGAAGCTTTCTTCAAAGTCATACCAAATTGCTCTTCCATGTCCAAATCTTCAGGAATCATTCCTTGAGGAAGTTTCCAATCAAATGAAAGAATCATTGAAGCTAACATCAAGTGCACTATTCGAGTGGCAAGAGGCAACCCAAGGCATAACCTCCTCCCTGCTCCAAAGGATATAAATTCAAAGCTTCCACTTTTGTAATTCATTTTGGAGCCAATGAATCTTTCTGGGGAAAATTCAAGTGGGTGATTCCAGTATTTTGGGTCTCGGTTGATTGCCCATATGTTCACTGAAGCATGAGTGCCCTTTGGTATGGTGTAGCCACTAGCCAGAGATTTGAACCTCATTTCTTGCCTTGTAAGGTAAGAGAAGAGGGGCTGCTGGGTGGAGCCCAGTAGCGGAATTGGAGGGGGGGCAGCAGGGGCCATGGCCCCCCAATCTAAGGATTCTTTTATATACATGCACTTCAAATGGAAAAAAAAAAAAAAAATGGAAAATTTATAATTTGGCCATCCCGAATTGCCAAGAATTCTTTCATTTATATGCATTTCAACTGAAAAAACTGGAAAATTTATAATACGGTCCCCTAAAAATTTATAAATTGATTCTTTTTAAGAAATCTTGTAGTATAAAATGGAAAATATTAATAGATTTTGTATATTTCTTTTTAAATTTAGTTAATAATTAAATTTTCTTTCTTTTTTACCATTCAACATTTAATCATTTTTAATGTAAAAATTATCATTTCGTTGAACTTTTTCTTTTTAACTCCTTAAAATAATTCTTTTTTCTCTTTAGCTTCTTAAAATAATTTATCTTTCATGAGTCATATAAACACTCTAATAATAGTACTATGTTTATGTAAAAAATGAAATGGTATTGAATTTTCTTTATTTTACGCTATAGTTTTATTATTTTCCCCAACTATCTTGGCCCCCCAAAAGAAAAATTTTCTAGTTCCGCCCCTGGTGGAGCCGTAGGGTTTCTTTTACAACAGCTTGAAGATATGGTAGTCGATCCACACTTCAATGCCAATAACTTCAATGAGTTCCTTCTTTGTCTTCTGCATCGCTTCTGGGTTTTGAAGAAGCTCTACCATTGCCCATTCAGCAGTTGTTGCAAATGTCTCCCATCCAGCAATGAACAAGTTCTGTCAAATAAATATAAATAAAGGACTTTTAGTTTTTTTTAATTAAAAATAATATAAATAAAGGACTTCTCTATTAAAATAAAATTATTTTTATTTTCACATCAATATAATCCGTTGTAGGGCTTGGCAATTCGTACAGTTATTTGGAATCTGGGTTCAATTTACGACAGCGGAAATAAATTTTTTTACTAAAAATAATATAAATAAAGGACTTCTGCTTTTAAATAAAATTATTTGCATTTCCAAATCAAATATGATCCGTTGTAGCACTTCCCAAATCCTACCGTTATTTGGAACTCGGAAAATTATTTTTAATTTTTTTATTAAAAATAATATAAATAAAGGACTTCTGCTTTTAAATAAAATTGTTTGCATTTTCAAATCAAATATAATCTGCTGTAGCACTTGTCAATTCGTACAGTTATTTGGAATCCGGGTTCAAATCCCGGCAGTTGAAAAAAAAATTATTTTTATTTAAAATAATATAAATAAAGGACTTCTGTTTTTAAATAAAATTGTTTGCATTTTCAAATCACGTATCATCCGCTCTAGCACTTGACAATTCCTACGGTTATTTGGAACCCGGAAAATTTTTTTATTTTTTTATTAAAAATTATATAAATAAAGGACTTCTAGTTTTAAATAAAACTGTTTGCATTTTCAAATCAAATATAATCCGTTGTAGCACTTGGTAATTCCTACAGTTATTTGGAACCCGGGAAAAATTTCTTTATTGAAAATAATAATATACATAAAGGACTTCTGTTTTCTGTTCTTAAATAAAATTGTTTGCATTTTCAAATATAATCCATTGTAGCACTTGGTAATTCCTACAGTTATTTGGAATTTGGGTCCAAATCCCGGCAGCGGATTTTTTTTTAATTTCTTTATTAAAAATAATATAAATAAAGGACTTCTGTTTTTAAATAAAATTGTTTGCATTTTCAAATCAAATATCCGCTGTAGCACTTGGTAATTCCTACGGATATAGGGGAAATTTTTTTTAAATTCTTTTATTAAAAATAATATAAATGAAGGACTTCTGTTTTTAAATAAGATTGTTTGCATTTTCAAATCAAATATAATCCGTTGTAGCACTTGGCAATTCCTACGGTTATTTGGAACCCAGGTCCAATTCCCGGCAGCAGAACAAAATTTTTTTATTAAAAATAATATAAATGAAGGACTTCTGTTTTTAAATAAAACTGTTTGCATTTTCAAATCAAATATAATCCATTGGAGCACTTGGCAATTCCTACATTTATTTTTAACCCGGGTTCAAATAAAATTTTAATTTTTTATCTGTTTTCAAATAAAATTGTTTGCTTTTTGCATCAATTCCAGCAGCAATGAACAAGTTCTGTCAAAATTTGAGACATATATGTAAATTTTGCATCACTTAGACCAAAAACAAATGACTGATAAAAGTTACACTTTTCACCTGGATCAAAGGCTTGATTGATTCACGATTGAGAACAGATCCTCCATTTTCTTCCCATTGATCAAGAAGCACATCCAAGAAATCACCATTTTTAGTGGTTGAATCTGATGCTCTGGCCTCCATTCTTTTATCAATCAACTCATCAAATATTTCATGCATCCTATCATAATAAACCCTCGCATGTTTCCTCATCCCTTGCAAATCAAACCTCTTCAACACAGGGAAATAATCCGATAAATTAGGTTTCCTTGCTGTCTCCACTACTTTCCACACCAAATCTTTGAACTCTTGAGCTGTACTAAACTCAGGGTCAACAATATCAATTGAAAACATGGTACTAAAAATCAAGTTCAATGTAGTAGCAAAAAACACTTGACCAATATTAACCGAGGAACCTGATAGACAAAGTTTCCAGCTGACATGTTCGATGAGTTGCTCAACTTTTTGGTGCCGTAGGTGTTGTATAAGGAGTTGACAGCGAAATGAAAATTTTAATTTATTTTATCAAAAATCATATAAATAAAGGACTTTTATTTTTAAATTTAGTGTGCAGAATCAAAAGAAAAAGAGAAAAACTGCATCAAAGCACATAACTAAAACTATATGTACGAAGATTGAGTTGAGCAGGCTGCCCAAGGCAAGCTTTATACTAAAAAAAAAAAACTTTAATGTACTTATTCATGGCACTAAATAAAATTGTTTGCAATTTCACATCAACTATAATTTGCTGTAGCACTTGGCATTTCCTATGGATATTTGGAATCTGAGCTCAAATCCCGCAGCGGAATAAAATTTTTAATTTATTTTATCAAAAATAATATAATTAAAGGACTTTTATTTTTAAACTTAGTGTGCAGAATCAAAAGAAAAAGAGAAAAACTGCATCAAGGCTGATAATCTCAAAATAATGGAAACAACAGTAGTAACTCAAAGAAGAGGAAAATGACTTAAAATGAAAAAAGCTTAATGAATTCAGGACTCTGAAGCCTAATTATATAGGCAAATACATAACAGATAAAAGCTGAGAAATAGGAACTAACAACTAAACCCACATTCTGAATATTATCCCAAAGGTTGAGAATAACCAACTAAAACCATGACTCCACTAGTTAACTCAACCATTATTCCACTAAAATAGACATAACGCCAATTAATTAAAAACACTAAAAAGATATATAACTGCCAACACAGGCTGCCCAAGGCAAGCTTTATACTCATAAAAAAACTTTAATGTCCTTATTCATGGCATCCTGTTGCAACAGGGATTAGCATAAAGAGGTGAAGCTTTCTTCAAAGTCATGCCAAATTGCTCTCCCATGTCCAAATCATCTGGACTCATTCCTTGAGGAAGTTTCCAGTCAAATGAAAGAATCATTGATGCTACCATCAGGTGCACCATTCGAGTGGCAAGAGGCATCCCTAGACACGACCTTCTCCCTGCTCCAAAGGGTATATATTCAAAGCTTCCATCTCTGTAATCTATTTTGGAGCCAATAAACCTTTCTGGGGAAAATTTAAGTGGTTGATCCCAGTATTTTGGGTCTCGGTTGATTGCCCATATGTTCACTAAAGCACGAGTGCCCTTTGGTATGGTGTAGCCAGAGATTTCAACCTCATTTCTTGCCTTGTAAGGTAAGAGAAGTGGGGTTGCTGGGTGGAGCCGTAGGGTTTCTTTTACAACAGCTTGAAGATATGGGAGTTGATCCATGTCTGATTCTTTCACACTTCTTTCCATGCCAATAACTTCAATGAGTTCCTTTTTTGCCTTTTTCATCACTTCTGGGTTTCGAAGAAGCTCTGCCATAACCCATTCTGCAGTTGTTGCAGATGTCTCACTTCCAGTAATGAACAAGTTCTGTCAAAATTTGAGACTTATATGTAAATTTTGCATCACTTAGACCAAAAAAAATGACTGATAAAAGTTACAGTTTTCACCTGGATCAAAGGCTTGATTGTTTCACGATTGAGAACGGATCCTCCATTTTGTTCCCATTGATCAAGAAGCACATCCAAGAAATCACCATTCCTAGTGGTTGAATCTGATGCTCTGGCCTCCATTCTTTTATCAATCAACTCATCAAATATTTCATGCATCCTATCATAAGAAACCCTAGCATGTTTCCTCAGCCCTTGCAAATCAAACCTCTTCAACACCGGGAAATAATCTGATAAATTAGGTTTCCCTGCAGTCTCCACTACTTTCCACACCAAATCTTTGAACTCTTGAGCTGTACTAAACTCAGGGTCAACAATATCAATCGAAAACATGGTACTAAAAATCAAGTTCAATGTAGTAGCAAAAAACACTTGACCAATATTAACTGAGGAACCTGAAACACAAAGTTTCCTGACATGTTCAATGAGTTGCTCAACTTTCTGGTACCGTAGGTGTTGTAAGGAGTTGAGTTTTTGTGAAGTGAAGAGTTGGGTGCTGCATATTCCGCGGAGTTTGCGCCACCTAGTGTCGTCACTAGGACCCCAAACCAAGGAGACTTCAAGGTTGGGCAAGGAAGCGATGGCGTCAGGAATCGGGCGGTCGGAGAAGGATTGAGAGTGAGTTTGAAGGAGTTGTTTAGCCATTTCAGGGGAGGTTAGGACTACGGTTGTGGTGGAGCCTAGGCGGAGGGTCATGATGGGGCCATAGATTTTGGCAAGTTTTGAGAGGGATCGGTGTGGCTGAGTGCCTAAGCAATGGATGGAGCCGAGAATGGGGAGGCCTTTTGGACCTGGAGGAAGGTTTGAAGTCTTAGAGAAATGGTGGAATAAGGGCTTGAAAAGTAGGAAGAAGATGGATATGCAAAACAAGATTATGTATATAAGTTCCATTTTGGTTAGATTTTGTGGAAAAACTAGACAGATTGAAAGTCTAGCTTACCAACAAAAAGCTTCAAAAGTGAATGAAGCACACCTCTAATAAGCTCAATGCTATAAAACTAAGTACTGTGTTTTTTTCATAAACTGAGGTGTTTTTGAGATTCTCTTTAATGGGTTAATAAACATAAACTGAGGTGTTTTTGAGATTCTCTTTAATGGGTTAATATAGAAGTAATGTAGTGGAGTTAGGGGAACATGTGATTGAGCTAAGCTCATAGTCAATTTAGTAATTTAGAAGTATCTCAACCTTCCAAAACAAAGACACCTGATACTCACCCTTCAAAAAAAAAAGACACCTGATACTCAACCTTTAGATACTTCCAAATTACTAGGTTGAGTATCAGGTGTCTAATGCTTGAGTAATTGGTTATGGTAGGTCTTGTCTTGTTGAGCTTCTTAGCCCCCTTGCTTGAGTAATTGGTTAGGAAACGGTCCTTCCTAATCTAACAGGTTGTCAATTTTGTCTGTCATGGTAGCCCCTAAACCAAACCGGACCAAGGAAGATAGAATGCCTTCCTAGTCTTTAAGGTTCTCAAAGGCCGATGCTCTTCCATACCGGAGACAAAACAAAAGCTTCGAATAGGACAACCCAACAGAAGCGCGATAAGAAGGTTTAGAATATAAATTTTCACAGCTAAGCTAATTTTGCTTGGACTTCTACATTCCAGATTGTCTTCCTTTAGTTTAAGCTTCAGCTTGAGAAATTTATGTGAGTAAAAAATGCCCCTCGTGGAATAAGACAAATTGGCAGACAAAAATCAAGTTGTTCAACTCTTAGTAAGGCTTTTCTTTTGTTGAATAATTCTTAGTAAGGCTTTACTAATCCCATAATTTTTTTTTTGATAAGAATCATTTTCATTTCTTGAAGAGATTGGGATTACAAACGCACAGAATACCCGTACATCGCTACATGATTAGCAATATTATCGAAACGCTAATCTATGAGCCAGCAAACCCCTTCCCCAACAAATAAACCCAGTGAAATCTCATTACAATTCAAATAATCTCTATGCCCAAACATCTAAATGAGAATTCAACCCAAACTAGAAACTATACCATAAATAAACTATCTACCTACCAAATAAACAAACAAATTACAAACAAACTCACATTTCGTGAGAGTTGAACCCAAGACCTCATGGCCTGGGTAGGCTGGAACTAAGAAATGAAAATTAATCTCATAATTGGTATTGCTTAATTTAATTTAACTGGGTCATCTTGTAAGGGAACTCTATTGAAAAAAAAAAACAAAAGGTATATAAATCTCCAAAGGGGCAAAGAAATGAAGTCACAATTAAAAGAGAGGAAAAATTATCAAACGTACACAAAACTAAAAAAAAACTGAGAATCCATAAAGAGTATAATTGCTTTTTAAGATCAAAATTGCAAATGAAAAAAAAATGTGACAAATAGAAAAATGTCACAATCACCCATCCATATCATAAATAGACACTTGTATTATACACATTCTAAAAGGAAAAACAAGGGACTCATTTTAGTCGCACCGACGATTTTTTCACCATCGATCAAACCTTTGCTGGCTTGCTGTAAAACATCATGCAAGAAACAAACAATGGCAACCATGTTGGTCTAACGTCGCAATGCCACATGGCTCAGCGTCTTGACGGTGCCATTTGACTAAGGGGACAAAACGTCTAAAAATTGAAATTTAGAGAATAAAACATCCAAACGTTACAAGTTTAAGTGAGAAAAAGGATATTAAATCCTTTCAAAACTACGTTGTCCGCATAGCGCAGCGAGTGCAGGTAAAAACCTTGAATACTATCCTAGTGAGAAATTATTTAGTTCGGTCAATGATTTCACACGAGAAAAATATGTCTTGTAGGGACCAACCCATCTAAGAAAAAAACAAGTCAATAATAATTGTCATGTTCTTAGAAGTGGGGTAACCCTTTAGTACCTGACTTATTATTCAATTTCAGCATGATTGTTTTGGGCGAGGGACTGGATTATTTTTTTTGATTCATTCTTTACCATGTATTTAGCTTCATTAATTGTTTACTAATGAATGCTTTCAAAAAAATAAAAGCATTTTGATCAGCTTAAAACTCATCGTGTTGCTCAGAATTCTACCTTGCCTCTGGATTTGTTGCGCTGTTGCTGCAAGAAACACGCTTAATTAATACGCGGCGCAACACACCAAAAATAATCGTAAATTTTTTGAATTATAGTTAGGGTAAATATGAGTTGAATTCTAAAAGAGTTAAATTTCTTAACTATTTGACCAAACGAATTTAAAATAAAAATGGGGTTTGTGATTTGATTATGAAATAAGTTGCAATGAAAAGTAAATTGTGCAAATATGAAAATATTCAAGAAATGTAAATCAAGGAAATAGATATCAATTAATAGAAATCCCAATTCTAAAGTTTTGATTCATAGGTAGTTAATTTAATCATTGGTACAAAGTGTAAATTCTTCCAACTAGATAGGTAGCGTAGATTAATTGCTAAAAGCCAATTAATCTCTATTTTCCCTTATTCCTTATTAGTCATGACCCAAGTCCTAGACTAAATTCTAATAAATATACTAACCTAGTTTGAAGCATCTATTATATTCAAGTAATTTATCGCATTAAGAACTAGAAAATATTAGCTACCACTAGACAATGTTCACTAATATAGGCAACATTCAATCTATTCTCAATTTTCCCTTAGAAGGCTACTCTAAACTGTTACTTAGGATATGATAACCTACAATTGCATATAGGAATCAAAATCTAACATTAAACAACATATTAAAATTAACCAGGTGCACTTTTAATCTTACTACTATATAAATCTTACTATCTTACTATCTTACTACTATATAAAATCACGAACTCAAAAATTTTAATTGGGAAATTTCATAAATACCCTTAGTATTATAGTATAATAATTTTTTAGTAAGTATTCTTTTTAGTCATTTAACTTTTTATTTTTTAGATGATTAATTCAATTTTTTATTAGTTTTGATTTTTGTTTTAATTGAAATTGGGAAAAGCCAAATAGGAATTTATATATATTTAAAAAATCTTGACCAAAATTGAGTAAAATCATCAAAAATAAATCTAACGTGGCACATGCTTTATATGTTTTGAAAACTTAAGACTTAACTTAATCAAAACATAATTTTTAAAATTTAATTTTATATAATTTTTTTTATAATTATGGGTCAAAATTAGGAATATTTTAACCCAAAATAGTCAAATAATTTGGGAGTTAGGACAGAGGGAGTAATACATAACTTTTCAATAACTAATTACTGTAAATCTGATAACTTCTATTATTAATAAAATGGGTAACAAATTTATTTATAACGAAAAAAAATTTCGGCTCATTCTTTGCAAAGTTTTTAGCCAAAATCATGTACTAACCATTACGGTTTAGGCTAAAAACGCGTTTCGGGGCCCCGGCTCAGTTTTGCATGGTTTTTGGTGTCGACACTCTTTGAAATATCTATACGCATCTAATAAAATCTTAGCCACATTGCATTTAAGGATTTGTTTTTACGAGCATCTAAATCTTGTTTCGATTTAATTAAAAATTAATTCAGAAAAAATATGAAAAATGATATTAAAAGCGTAAAAAGCCCTTCAATACTTTGGGCGTTGAATTATATATTTTTATGAGTATTATAACTAAAAATTGAGGAGATATCTTTCGGGTCAATTTTTGCAAAATTTTAGCCGAAATCGTGTAATAATCATCACGATTTTTGGCTAAAAACGCGTTCCAGGGCCTGGTTCAATTTTGAATGATTTTTGGCACTGAGACCCCTTGAAATATCTATATTCATTTAACCAAATTCAAACCATTGTTTTTACAAACATTTGAATCATGTTTCGTTTTAATTAGAAATTAATTCGGAAAAAAATAGGAAAAACGATATTAGAAGCGTGAAAAGCCGTTCAATATTTTTGTTATTGAATTATATATTTTTTATGAGTATTGTGGCTAAAAATTGAGAGAATATTTTTCTGGTCATTTTTTGCAAAAATTTTAGCCGAAATCGTGTACTAACCATCACTGTTTTTTTTTTTTTTGCTAAAAACGCATTTCGGGGCCTCGGCTCAGTTTTGAATGGTTTTTGGTGCCGACACTCCTTGAAATATCTACATTCATCTAATAAAATCTTAGCCACATTGCATTTAAGGAGTTTTTTTTTTTACGAGCATCTAAATCTTGTTTCGATTTAATTAAAAATTAATTCAGAAAAAATATGAAAAATGATATTAAAAGCGTAAAAAGCCCTTCAATCTTTTTGGCGTTGAATTATATAGTTTTTTATGAGTATTTAACTAAAAATTGAGGACATATCTTTCGGGTCAATTTTTTTGCAAAATTTTAGCCGAAATCGTGTAATAATTATCACGATTTTTGGCTAAAAACGCGTTCCAGGGCCCGGTTCAATTTTGAATGATTTTTGGCACCGAGACTCCTTGAAATATCTATATTCATCTAACCAAATCCCAACCATTGATTTTACAAACATTTGAATCATGTTTCGTTTTAATTAGAAATTAATTCAGAGAAAACATAGGAAAAACAATATTAGAAGCGTGTAAAGCCCTTCAATTTTTTTTGGCATTGAATTATATATTTTTTATGAGTATTGTGGCTAAAAGTTGAGAGAATATTTTTCTGGTCATTTTTTTTGCAAAACTTTAGCCGAAATCGTGTACTAACCATCACTGTTTTTTTGCTAAAAACATGTTTCGGGGTCCTGACTAAGTTTTGCATGATTTTTGACGTCGAAACTCCCCGAAATATCTATATTAAATCTCAGCCACATTGCATTTAAGAATTTGTTTTTACGAGCATCTGAATCTTGTTTCGATTTAATTATAAATTAATTCAGAAAAATATGAAAAACGATATTAAAAGTGAGAAAAGTCCTCCAATCTTTTTGGAGTTGAATTATATATATTTTATAAGTATTTTAGACAAAAATTTAGGAAACATATTTCTGGTCAATTTTTGCAAAATATTAGCCGAAATCGTATGTTATACGAAATCACGATTTTTGGCTAAAAACGCGTTTCGGGGCCCCAGTAAGCGTTGCATGATTTTTTACGCCGAGACTCCTTGAAATATCTACTTTCATCTAACCAAATCTCAGCCACTTTATATTTAAGGATTTGTAAAACAAGCATCTGAATCATGTTTCGATTTAATTAGAAATTAATTCGGAAAATAATAGGAAAAACGATAATAGAAGTATGAAAAACCCTTCAATCTTTTTGGCGTTGAATTATATAATTTTTATGTGCTTATTCCCCATAACATTTAGGAAATTGGACAAAATTAATCTTTTTAAAATTAGCATAAATATTATATTACACAACATGTAACATAAAATCATTTCCACCAAACCACAATCCCACGTGTGAAACACGTGGCAAAGTACTAGGAAAAACGATATTAGAAACCTCAAAATCAATTCAATCTTTTTGGCGTTGAATTATATATTTTTTATGAGTATTTTAGCCAAAAATTGAGGAAATATTTTTCTAATCAATTTTTACAAAATGTTAGCCAAAATCGTGTAATAACCATAACAGGTTTTGGCTAAAAAAGCGTTCTGGGGCCCCGGTTCAGTTTTGCATGATTTTTGACGCCAAGACTCCTTGAGATATCCATATCCATCTAATCAAATCTCAACCACATTGGATTTAAGAATTTGTTTTTACAAGTATCTGAATCCTGTTTCGATTTAATTAGAAATTAATTCAGAAAAATATGAAAAATGATATTAAAAGAGTGAAAAGTTCTCCAATCTTTTTGGCATTAAATTATAAATATTTTATGTGTATTTTATCCAGAAATAGGGGAACAATTTTTCGGGTCATTTTTTGCAAAGTTTTTAGCCAAAATCGTGTACGTTCGGTTTTAGGCTAAAAACGCATTTCGGGGCCCCGGCTCAGTTTTGCATGGTTTTTGGTGTTGACACTCTTTGAAATATCTATACGCATCTAATAAAATCTTAGCCACATTGCATTTAAGGATTTGTTTTTACGAGCATCTAAATCTTGTTTCGATTTAATTAGAAATTAATTCAGAAAAAATATGAAAAACGATATTAAAAGCATGACCTTCAATCTTTTTGGGCGTTGAATTATATATTTTTATGAGTATTATGACTAAAAATTGATGAGATATCTTTCGGGTCAATTTTTGCAAAATTTTAGCCGAAATCGTGTAATAATCATCACGATTTTTGGCTAAAACACGTTCCAGGGCCCGATTCAATTTTGAATGATTTTTGGCACTGAAACCCCTTGAAATATCTATATTCATCTAACCAAATCTCAACCATTGTTTTTACAAATATTTGAATCATGTTTCATTTTAATTAGAAATTAATTCGGAAAAAATTGGAAAAACGATATTAGAAGCGTGAAAAGCCGTTCAATTTTTTTGTCATTGAATTATATAATTTTTTATGAGTATTGTGGCTAAAAATTCAGAGACTATTTTTCTGGTCATTTTTTGCAAAAATTTAGCCGAGATCGTGTACTAACCATCACTGTTTTTTTCGGCAAAAAAAAAGGGAGAATTTCAGAAAAGGGTGGTCTACCAAAAATATTTATTACTTGCTACCATGAAAGTAAATAATTACTAGTAAGTATATACAATCTTCCAAAATTAATAAAGAGGAAATCATATTTACTTTTTTGACCTTGTTATAAACAAAGAGTAAAACCGTTATGCCGAGTTTTTTTTTTTTTCCCAACTGTTATGCTGAGTTTAATTCCCCTAATATTACTTCAAAAAAAATTCCCCAATATAAAACCCTAATCAAATCTTAACTATAAAATTAATGAAGGACTATAAGAGTTCATCCTTATTTTTGCTTATGGATGCTTACAAAACATGACAAATGGTTTTGAGGGGACTTTAGAGTAGGAAGCAATTTTAATATATTATCTTTGAGATTCGTAAATTTAGAGAAAAGTTAGAATCATAGCTTGTTGTCTATTGGATTTAATTTTAGGAAGGGAAAATACGCTGTCTAAGTTGTTTTGGTGCATCTGGTTTGCCATAATTGAATGCCTACCAGCTTACGCACAAGAGAATTAGGAAGGGAAGAAAATATGGTTTTGTGGGTGGAAGTTGAAAATTGAATCTTAATTAAGGGTAAAATTGGTATTTTAATATCCTTTTAAATAATTTTTAAAATTTGTATTTCCTTCCTAATAAATATAATTTTCCATGGTACCTATAGATAATAATTCTCAATAGACCGCCCTTATTTGAAATTTTCCCAAAAAAAAAACCATCACTGTTTTTTTGCTAAAAACGAGTTTCGCGGCCCCAGCTCAATTTTGAATGGTTTTTGGTGCCAACACTCCTTGAAATATCTACATTCATCTAATAAAATCTTAGCCACATTGCATTTAAGGATTTGTTTTTACGAGCGGCCAAAAAAAAACCATCACTGTTTTTTTGCTAAAAACGAGTTTCGCGGCCCCGGCTCAATTTTGAATGGTTTTTGGTGCCGACACTCCTTGAAATATCTACATTCATCTAATAAAATCTTAGCCACATTGCATTTAAGGATTTGTTTTTACGAGCATCTAAATCTTGTTTCGATTTAATAAGAAATTAATTCAGAAAAATATGAAAAATGATATTAAAAGCGTGAAAAGCCCTTCAATCTTTTTGGCGTTGAATTATATAGTTTCTTACGAGTATTATAACTAAAAATTGAGGAGATATCTTTCGGGTCAATTTTTTTGCAAAATTTTAGCCGAAATCGTGTAATCATCACGATTTTTGGCTGAAAACGCGTTCTAGGGCCCGGTTCAATTTTGAATGATTTTTGGCACCGAGACTCCTTGAAATATCTATATTCATCTAACCAAATTCCAACCATTGCTTTTCAAACATTTGAATCATATTTCGTTTTAATTAGAAATTAATTCAGAAAAACAATATTAGAAGCGTCAAAATTCCTTTAATTTTTTTGGCATTGAATTATATATTTTTTATGAGTATTGTCGCTAAAAATTGAGAGAATATTTTTCTAGTTAGTCGAAATTGTACATTAGTCGAAATCACGGTTTTTTGCTAAAAAAGCCTTTCGGGGCCTCGGTACAGCGTTGCATGATTTTTTGCACCGAGATTCCTTGAAATATCTACATCCTTCTAACCAAATCTCAGCCACATTGGATTTAAGGATTTGTAAAACAAGCATCTGAATCATGTTTCGATTTAATTAGAAATTAATTCGGAAAATAATAGGAAAAACGATATTAGAAGCATGAAAAACCCTTCAATATTTTTGGCGTTGAATTATATAATTTTTATGAGTATTGTGGATAAAAATTGAGTAAATAACTTTCGAGTCAATTTTTGCAAAATTCTAGCCGAAATCATGTAATAATCATCACGATTTTTGGGCTAAAAACGCGTTCCGGGGCTCCGGCTAAGTTTTGCATGATTTTTGGCGCCAAGACTCTTTGAGATATCAATAATCATTTACTCTAATCTCAGCTACATTGGATTGAAGAATTTGCTTTTACGAGCATCCGAATCTTGTTTCGATTTAACTAGAAATTAATTCTGAAAAATATGAAAAACGATATTAAAAGCATGAAAAGTCCTCCAATCTTTTTGACGTTAAATTATATATATTTTATGAGTATTTTAGCCAAAAATTGATGGAAAAATATTTCGGGTCAATTTTTGCTAAATTTTAGCCGAAATCGTTTACTAATGATCACGGTTTTCGGTTAAAAACGCATTTCGGGCCTGGTTCAGTTTTGCATGATTTTTTGTGCTGAATCTTGTTTCGATTTAATTAGAAATTAATTCGGAAAATATATGAAAAATGATATTAGAAGCGTGAAAAGCCCTTCAATATGTTTGTCGTTGAATTATATACTTTTTATGAGCATTGTGGCCAAATATTGAGGAAATATCTTTCGGGTCAATTTTTACAAAATTTTAGCCGAAATCGTGTAATAACCATCATAGTTTTGGCTAAAAAAGCGTTCCGGGGTCCCGGTTCAGTTTTGCATGATTTTGGCGCCAAGACTAATTGAGATATCCATATTCATCTATTCAAATTTCAGTTACATTGGATTTAAGAATTTCTTTTTATGAGCATCTAAATTTTGTTTCGATTTAATTAGAAATTAATTCAGAAAAATATGAAAAACGATATTAAAAGCGTGAAAAATCCACCAATCTTTTCATCGTTAAAATTATATATATTTTATGAGTATTTTATACAAAAATTGAGAAAAATTTTCAAGTCATTTTTAACAAAATTTTAGCAAAAATCGTGTACTAACCATCACGGTTTTTGGCTACAAACGCGTTTCGGGGCCCCAGCTCAGTTTTGCATGATTTTTGGCGCCGAGACTCCTTAACATATCTATACTCATCAAATAAAATCTTAGCCACATTACATTTAAGGATTTGTTTTTACGAGCATCTAAATTATGTTTCGATTTAATTAAAAATTAATTCCGAAAAATATGAAAAATGATATTAAAAGCATGAAAAGCCCTTCAATCTTTTTGGCGTTGAATTATATATTTTTTATGAGTATCGTGGCTAAAAATTAAGGAAATATCTTTGGGTCAATTTTGGCAAAATTTTAGACAAAATCGTGTAATAATCATCATGGTTAAAAACGTGTTTCGGGGCCTGGTCCACTTTTACATGATTTTTGGCGTCGAGACTCCTTAAAATACCAATATTCACCCAACCAAATTCCAACCATTGTTTTTACAAGCATCTGAATCATGTTTCGATTTAATTAGAAATTGATTCGGCAATAATAGGAAAACGATATTAAAATCGTGAAAAACCCTTCAACCTTTTTTTTGCGTTGAATTATATATTTTTTTATCAGTATTGTGGCTAAAAATTGAGGGAAAATATTTCAGGTCAATTTTTGTAAAATATTAGCCGAAATCGTGTATCATCACGTTTTTTTTTTTGTGCTAAAAGCGCGTTCCGCGGCCCCGACTCAGTTTTGCATGATTTTTGGCAACAAGACTCCTTGAAATATCTATATTCATCTAATCAAATCTCTACTACATTGGATTTAAGGATTTGATTTTACGAGCATCTAAATCTTGTTTCGATTTAATTAGAAATTAATTCGGAAAAAGTAGGAAAAACGATATTAGAAGCGTAAAAAACCCTTCAATATTTTTGACGTTGAAATATATTTTTTTATGAGTATTTTAGTCAAAAAAAATGAGGAAATATCTTTCGGGTCCATTTTTGCAAAATTTTAGCCGAAATCGTGTAATAATCACGGTTTTTTGCTTAAAACGCGTTCCAAGGCCCAGGTTCAGTTTTGCATAATTTTTGGCGTTAAGACTCCTTGAGATACCATATTCATCTAATCAAATCTCAACCACATTGCATTGAAGGATTTGTTTTTACGAGCATCTGAATCTTGTTTCGATTTAATTAGAAATTAATTCAGAAAAATTATGAAAAACGATATGAAAAGCGTGAAAAGCCCTCCAATATTTTTGGTATTAAATTATATATATTTCATGAATATTTTAGCAAAAATTTGAGGAAGAATTTTTTTTGTCATTTTTTGCAAAATTTTAGTCGAAATCATGCACGTTACGGTTTTTTGCTAAAAACGCGTTTTGAGACCCCGGCTTAGTTTTGCATGATTTTTGGCATCGAGACTCCTTGAAATATCTATATTTATTTAATAAAATCTCACACATATTTCATTCAAGGATTTGTTTTTATGATAATCTGAATTTTGTTTCGATTTAATTATAAATTAATTCAGAAAAATATGAAAAACGATAATAAAAGCGTGAAAAAGTCCTCCAATCTTTTTGGAGTTGAATTATATATATTTTACGAGTATTTTAGACAAAAATTGAGGAAAAATATTTCTAGTCAATTTTTGCAAAAAATTAGCCGAAATCGTGAACGTTAGTCGAAATCACGGTTTTTGGCTAAAAACGCTTTTCGGGGCCCGGTTCATTGTTGCATGATTTTTGGCACCGAGACTCCTTGAAATATCGATATTCATTTAAATAAATCTCAGCCACAGTGGATTTAAGGATTTGTAAAACAAGCATCTGAATCATGTTTCGAAATTAAATCGGAAAATAATAGGAAAAACGATATTAGAAGCATGAAAAGTCCTTCAATATTTTTGACGATGAATTATATAATTTGTATGAGTATTGTGGCTGAAAATTGAGGAAATAACTTTCGAGTCAATTTTTGGAAAATTTTAGCCGAAATCGTGTAACAATCATCACATTTTTTTTGGCTAAAAACGTGTTCCGGGGCCTCGGCTAAGTTTTGCATGATTTTTGGCCCAAGACTCTTTGAGATATCCATATTTATCTAATCAAATTTCAGCTAGATTGGATTGAATCTTGTTTCGATTTAATTAGAAATTAATTCATAAAATATGAAAAACAATATTAAAAGTGTGAAAAGTCCCCCAATCATTTTGGCGTTAAATTATATATATTTTATGAGTATTTTAGCCAAAAGTTGGGGAAAATTTTTTTGGGTCATTTTTTGCAAAATTTTTGCCCAGATCATGTATATCCATCATGTTACTTTTTTTTTTTTGGCTAAAAACGCATTTCGGGCCCCGACTTAGTTTTACATGATTTTTGGCGCCGAGTCTCCTTGAAATATCTATATTTTTCTAATCAAATCTCAGCCACATTGAGATTTTTTTTTTTTTGACAGCAGCCACATTGAGTTTAAGGATTTGTTTTTATGAGCATCTTAATCTTGTTTTGATTTAATTAGAAATTAATTCAGAAAAATATGAAAAATGATATTAAAAGCGTGACAAGTCCTCCAATCTTTTTGACGTTGAATTCTATATATTTTATGAGTATTGTGGCTAAAAATTGAGGAAAACTATTTCGTGTCAATTTTTGCAAAATTTTAGCCGAAATTGTGTTTTTTTTTGTTAAAAACGCGTTCCGGGGGCCTGGATCAGTTTTGCATATTTTTTGTGGCAAAACTCCTTGAAATATCTATATTCATCTAACAAAATCTTAGCCACATTGGATTTAAGGATTTGTTTTTATGAGCATTTGAATCATGTTTCAATTTAATTAGAAATTAATTTGAAAAAAGAAGAAATACGATATTAGAAACGTGAGAAACCCTTCAATCTTTTTTGCGTTGAATTATATATACTTTTTATGAGTATTGTGACTAAAAGTTGAGAAAAATATTTTGGGTCAATTTTTACAAAATTTTAGCCGAAATCGTGTACCATCACGATTTTGTTTTTGGCTAAAAACGCGTTCGGGGCCTCGGATTAGTTTTCAATAATTTTTGGCGCCAAGACTCCTTAAAATATATCTATATTCATCTAATCAAATCTCATCCACATTGTATTTAAGGATTTGTTTTTACGAGTATCTAAATCTTGTTTCGATTTAATCTGAAATTAATATGGAAATAAAATAGGAAAAACGATATTAGAAGCGTGAAAAAGACATTCAATTTTTTTGGTGTTGAATTATATATTTCTTATGAGTAGTTTCGCTAGAAATTGAGGAAAAATCTTTCAGGTCAATTTTTGCAAAATTTTAGCCGAAATCGTATACTAACCATCACAGTTTTCGGCTAAAAACGCATTCCGGGGCCGGCTCAGTTTTGCATAATTTTTGGTGTCCAAGACTCCTTGAAATATCTATATTCATCTAATCAAATCTCAGCCACATTGGATATAAGGATTTTTTTTTTTATGAGCATCTGTATCTTGTTTCGATTTAATTAGAAATTAATTCGAAAAAAATAGGAAAAACAATATTAAAAGTGTTGAAAGCCCTTCAATTTTTTTTACATCTAATTATATATCTTTTATGAGTATTTTAGCCAAAAATTGAGGAAATATCTTTCGGGTTAATTTTTGCAAAATTTTAGCCGAAATCGTGTACTAACCATCACAGTTTTTGGCTAAAAATGCGTTGCGGGGCCCCAGCTAAGTTTTGCATGATTTTTTACATCGAGACTCTTTGAAATATCTATATCATCTAATCAAATATCAGGCATATTGGATTTAAGGATTTGTTTTTACAAGCATTTAAATTTTATTTCGATTTAATTATAAATTAATTAAAAAATAGAGACAAAAATTTGATTAATTTATTCTCAATTTTTTCTAAAAATTTAGGGAAATTTAATCTTTTAAAAATTAATATGGACATTATATTGAACAATATTTAACTTAAAATATGTTTTAATCAAAATTTCAACCCCACGTGTGGAACACGTGGCAAATTACTAGTCTAAATAAAAAGTTTTAACCTAATTTTAATAGTAATTGGCAATTCACAATTTTGCCCAAAGAAAATCCTAAAAATAACTAATGTAAATAGTATGAGGTAAAAAAGTTTTTCCCGAGGCCCAAACATATCATTTGTCCAGCTGGAAATAGATTTCAGCCCAAAAGAGTTGAGTCCCACGTGACTTCCAATTTTCAGCCTGGATTTTGCAAGGTTGGACCCTAATGAAGGTCGAGACAGCAGCTATTTCCAGAGGTTGATTTCAACCCAATCCAAGTTGACGCAGAAGGCCCACTACTTTGCTCGCATATGTTTCTTTGTCTCCAAAACTCCTTTAAGTTCCTAAAACATACAAATGAGCAAATTAAGTAGTAAATCACCTCAAATAGTCATAAAAACACCTTCACAAAACATGTAAAGAATAGGAAAATATCCATTCAACATTAACCAAGGTGAAAAATTCAATTCATCCCATCGGCTTGTTTCTTAACATGGAAGTGGAACTTTTACTTTACTCTTCATCAAACAAGAGTATGGTCCTCATATACAATGGAATGGCAAAGATTTCGGTTTTTATTTGGCTATTCACTACACTGAATTCTCAAAGGATCATCACCAAGCGGCGAGGACTTGAGTCATTCCATCTGGTCACTTTCGTCTTGGTTGTCTGAATCAATTCCTGCTCCTGGACCCTTTAACCTCAAGTGGGATCCATTTCAAGTACGAATAGTTGTTTGGCTCAGAGACAACAGGGTTTACTGGACTAGTGGTCAAAATTTTGCAAATGTTCCTTTGTTAGGTTTTTATTACACAAACTATAATTTCACAATGGTTTCTAATGGAGATGAAGAATATGTCTATTACACGCCTCGAAATCGAAGAAAATATGCAAGGGTGGTGATGAAGTACGATGGGGGTGTGCAGGCTGGAATAGCTCTCCTTGACTCATACAATTGTGCGGGTGACAGCACGAAAGGGGTTGCAAGCGATGGGAAGGGCCCAAGTGTAGGAGCAATGGTGATAAGTATGAAATGAAAACCGTCGCAGTTACAGACGTGAGATCTACGAAGTATTCAACATATAACAGCTCTGTTACTCTATACGATTGTAAGGACATGTGCTGGAAAGATTGTCAATGTCTGGGAGTTTATGCAGAAGATGTAAATGTCAATGTTTGCGTCTTCCTTATAGGCCTTATGCGGAAGGAGATATACGTGGAAAATCATTATAACTCGTCACCATTCAAGTAAGTTTACTCTTATCTATCCTTTAATACTCGATATTAGTCCATTCCTTTGTTAAGATCCGCTGACGAATCAAATGCAATATACTACTATTATTGTTATACTATTTTACCTAAATGCAGGTCAAAAAGTTGGATATGGATTATAATCTCTGTTGTGTTGGCTTTAATGATCACAATACTCCTAGGTTTCCTTTTCCTTTGGAGAAGAAGACGACGAATTAGAATGGAAGGTATAATTAAGATTTCCCAAAGTTTTGAAATTGATTCAAATTAGTAGTAGTTCTTAAATTTTCTATGTAAACCTGAACTTGGTTTGAGCGGGCAGAGAAGAGTCTACTTGAGCTAATGACTGTTAGGCTCTTGATATGGTGCTAGAGGGGGTGAATACCACTTTTAAACAATTTATGGCAACCTCAAGAACTTTTGCAAAGTTGGGTAAAAAGGGTAGATGAAATAGATGAAGTTTGAAGGTAGAAAGATGAGAATTTGCAACACAAAGTAAAAGGAAGGTTTAGAAAAGATGAATACTCACAATTTATAGAGGTTCGGTGATCCCACACCTACATCCTCTACCTTGATCTCCCCAATCAAGAATTTTCACAAACACTTCACTAAACCGGTGAAATTCTAGCTTCCACCAAGCCTTTTACAAAGTGAGCTCTCCCCAAGCTCTAATCTTCAAAACAAGTTGATCCTAACTTGTTTCTACCCAAGAAAAGATGAATAAAGAAGTACAATGATCTCCCAAAGATCCCAAGTACAAATTTTAGCTCATACAAATTTTTCTCTCACAAAGTGTAAGAATGAAGAACAAAGAGAAAATATAGCTTCTTGGCTTCAATGATGATGAACAATGAATAATCTCACACTTGGATCACTTCAAAAGGCTTTAATGATGTGTATATATACCCTCTCACAAGTTTCTAGCCGTTGGAGCTCTTTTCTAGCCGTTATAGCACTTTTTCCACTTTTTCAAACTAGCTGTTTTTTCGTCCTGTAGTGAAACTGACGCTGTAAGAAAATTATTAATCGATAAATACTCTAGTTTTAACTCCAACATTAATCGACTAAAACTCCAAGCCTTCACCAAGTCTTTAATTAGAAAAGTGGCAGTGTTGACAGCATGTACGGATGCAGTATTAATCGATGAAAACTCAAGTTTCATGTTTCAACATTAATCGATTGAAACTTCATTTTATTCTAATCTTTGAATACTTAATTTCCTTGAGAATTTCTTCAAGAATTCCTTTCTAAGCGCTTCTCCAAAGATTATTTGTGCTCCAATTTGAGATAAAGAGATTCTTTGCAGCCTACACACTTAATTAGACTTAATTAAATATCAAAGAGGAATGTTTTGTGATCATCAAAAATTACATGGAGTCAACAATGACATTAGATGAAATGGGTGAGATAACCGAGTTTCAAGATGGAAATAATGATCACAATCTAAAGATATACTCGGCAACATTAATCAATTCTGCTACCAATTGCTTCTCACCAGAAAATTTGCTTGGAAAAGGTTGGATTTTCAAGGTAGTCACTAGTGAGAATGATTAATTTTCCTTGCTCTATTTTCTTTCTAACATTACTCCATGTTAGTTGATATAATAAAGTTGTTTAATCAAATCAACATGATGATAGGGAACAATGCCTAGTGGTCAAGAAGTTGCAATTAAGAGATTGTCAAGAGGATCTGGACAAGGGCTAGTGGAATTTAAAAATGAGCTTATCCTTATAGCTAAACTGCAAAACGCATTTTATATTTGGTAAGAATACATGCCTAATAAGAGCTTGAACTTTTTTATTTCTGGAACTGTATGCCCATTCCTATGTCATGTCTTTAATATGTCTGTCTTTTGTTTTACAGATGAATCGAAAAGAAAGCTATTAGATTGGAGTATGCGGTTTAGAATTATCGAAGGGATAGCGCAAGGATTACTTTACCTTCATAAATACTCAAGATTAAGAATAATTCATAGAGATTTGAAGTTAAGTAACATACTGCTTGATGAGAAGATGAATCCCAAGATATCAGATTTTGGATTGGCCAAGATTTACAAAACAAGTGAAGTTGAACCAAATACTAACAGAATTGTGGGAACATAGTAAGTGATGATCAGAAATTATTACATCTACCATATGAAGATTATGATTAATAACTTCTAACTTCTAATTTGCTGTATATCATATATATGGATGATGCAGTGGTTACATGGCTCCAGAATATGCAATGGAGGGTATATTCTCTGTAAAATCCGATGTTTACAGTTTCGGAGTTATGATGTTGGAAATTGTCAGTGGCAAAAAGAACACCAGCAATTTTCAGTTTGACCGTCCAATCAACCTTGTTGGATATGTAAGTTTATACAAAATTTATAAGATTTATTGCATTAAAAAACAAACATGTTATTCTAAGATTTGAACTGTAAATTAATTAATGATTGTGTCAGGCATGGGAGTTATGGAAACATGGTGCATCGTTAGAATTGGTGGATCCAACTTTGAGTGATTCATGCTGTAAAAGCCAGGTTTTAAGATGCATAACTCTGGGTTTGCTATGCGTGGAAGATAGCCCACTTGATAGGCCGACCATGTCAGATGTGATTTCTATGTTAAACGGAGAAATGCAATTACCACTGCCAAAACGCCCAGCATTTTCCACTGCAAGAAATATGGTTGATGAGACTAATAGCATGGTGGAGAAAGAGATGGAAAATTACACCATCAATGGCCGCCTATCCATGTCTGAAATGGATCCAAGATGATAATTCAAACATGTTTCATCAGTCAAGTATATATGTTTATTAAGAATTCTTAGTCATAAAGTATGGAAAGAATTAAGAAACAGAAGTATTGCTTGTTTGGGGAGGGATGGTGGCTAGCAATCATAGCTCCAGAACAATAGTAGGCAGCTCTTAATTTTCCTATTGGTTATTGAGAGCAAAAATATTTGCTTCCCACAAAAGAAAAAAAGGAATTGACATATTATTTCAACCTAGCTAGTTTGGTGTAAAAATGCAAACAATTTTGTTTTTTTTTTTTGCCATAAAACAATCTTGTTTAAAGTGGAAGTATTTTAATACCAAACTTTTGTTTTTTGTTTAACTAGGCATATCTTATAGGGATCCGAGTCCCATTCATTACTAATGTCATCCAACGATTTCCAATACCCTCTCGGATGGTTGATGCCTATTTAAGTTATTTTCAACGGCTGAGACTAATCTCTTATAGGACCCTATCTCATAGGCCTGTTTTGTTTGAGACTAGTCTCTTCTAGATTGAGAGCTTGAAAGGCTAAAATCCTCCAAACAAAACCGTTTACAGAAATCAAAGTTGTGACAGACTATTATTATGCTGAATAAATACACATTACTCTTATGTCAATAACCGCATCATTATGCTTTCCGAATTTCATAAGACTCTACATATTCAATTTTTAAAAATAAAGGACTTTTGTTTAAATAAATTGTTTGCAATTTCCCATCAAATATAATTTGTTGTAGCACTTAACAATTTCTATGGTTATTTGGAATTTGAGTACAAATTCCTATAGTGGAATAAAATTTTTAATGTTTTCATATTAAAAATAATATATAAATGAAGGACTTTTGTTTTCAAATATAACTATTTGCATCTTCACATCAAATATATTCTGCTATATATAGCTTGGCAATTCCTATGGATCTTTGGAATCTGGATTCAAATCTTGGCAGCGGAAAATTTTTAATTTTTTTTTATTAGAAATAATATAAATAAAATTATTTGCATTTTCATATCAAATATAATCTGTTGTACCATTTGACAATTCCAATGGATATTTGGAATCTGGGTTCAAATCCCCTATAATGACTTTTGTTTTCAAATAAAATTGTTTGCATTTTCATTACGGCAGTGGAATAAAAATTTTAATTTTTTTATTAAAAATAAAATAAATAGAGGACTTTTATTTTTAAATTGAGTGTGCACCGTGCAGAATCAAAAGAAAAAGAGAACCTGCATCAAAGCATGCACATAACTAAAACTATATATATTCCAAGATTGAGTTGAATCAGTAATCAAGCAGGCTGCCCAAGCCAAGCTTTATACTCATCAGAAAAACTTTAATCTACTTATTCATGGCATCTTTCTTACAACCGGGATAGCATAAAGAGGTGAAGCTTTCTTCAAAGTCATACCAAATTGCTCTTCCATGTCCAAATATTCTGCAATTATTCCTTGAGGAAGTTTCCAATCAAATGAAAGAATCATTGAAGCTAACATCAAGTACACCATTCGAGTGGCCAGAGGCAACCCAAGGCATAACCTTCTTCCTGCTCCAAAGGGTATAAATTCAAAGCTTCCACTTTTGTAATCCATTTTGGAGCCAATGAATCTTTCTGGGGAAAATTCAAGTGGGTGATTCCAGTATTTTGGGTCTCGATTGATTGCCCATATATTGACCAAAGCATGAGTGCCCTTTGGTATGGTGTAGCCGCAGATTTCAACTTCATTTCTTGCCTTGTAAGGTAAGAGAAGAGGTGCTGCTGGGTGGAGCCGTAGGGTTTCTTTTATAACAGCTTGAAGATATGGTAGTCGATCCATGTCTGATTCTTTCACACTACTTTCCATGCCAATAACTTCAATGAGTTCCTTCTTTGTCTTCTGCATCGCTTCCGGGTTTCGAAGAAGCTCTGCCATTGCCCATTCTGCTGTTGTTGCAGATGTCTCACTTCCAGCAATGAACAAGTTCTGTCAAATAATATAAATAAAGGACTTTTAATTTTTTATTAAAAATAATATAAATAAAGGACTTCTGTTTTTAATTAAAATTGTTTGCATTCACATCAATATGGAATTAATTTTTTTATTAAAAATAATATAAATAAAGAACTTCTGTTTGTAAATAAAATTGTTTGCATTCACATCAATATACTCTGCTGTAGCATTTAGCAATTCCTACGGTTATTTGGAATCCGGATTCAAATCCTAGCAGCAGAATAAATTTTTTAATTTTTTTATTAATTAAAAATAATATAAATAAAGGACTTCTATTTTTAAATAAAATTGTTTTCATTTTTAAATCAAATTTAATCCGCTGTAGTATTTTTTATTAATTAAAAATAATATAAATAAAGGACTTCTGTTTTTAAATAAAATTGTTTTCATTTTTTAAATCAAATTTAATCCGTTGTAGCATTTAGTAATTCCTATGGTTATTTGGAATCCGGGTGTTTTTAAATCAAATTTAATCCACTGTAGCACTTAGCAATTCCTATGGTTATTTGGAATCCGGGTTCAAAATCCTGGCAGCGGAATATACATGAAAATTTTTCATCACTTAGACCAAAAACAAATAACCAATAAAGTTTTCACCTGGATCAAAGGCTTGATTGTTTCACGATTGAGAACAGATCCATTTTCTTCCCATTGATCAAGAAGCACATCCAAGAAATCACCATTTTTAGTGGTTGAATCTGATGCTCTGGCCTCCATTCTTTTATCAATCAACTCATCAAATATTTCATGCATCCTATCATAATAAACCCTCGCATGTTTCCTCATCCCTTGCAAATCAAACCTCTTCAACACCGGGAAATAATCCGATAAATTAGGTTTCCCTGCAGTCTCCACTACTTTCCACACCAAATCTTTGAACTCTTGAGCTGTACTAAACTCAGGGTCAACAATATCAATCGAAAACATGGTACTAAAAATCAAGTTCAATGTAGTAGCAAAAAACACTTGACCAATATTAACCGAGGAACCTGAAACACAAAGTTTCCTGACATGTTCAATGAGTTGCTCAACTTTTTGGTACCGTAGGTGTTGTAAGGAGTTGAGTTTTTGTGGACTGAAGAGTTGGGTGCTGCATATTCCGCGGAGTTTTCGCCACCTAGTGTCGTCACTAGGACCCCAAACCAAGGAGATGTTAACGTTGGGCAAGGAAGCGATGGCGTCGGGAATTGGGCGGTCGGAGAAGGATTGAGCTTGAGTTTGGAGGACTTGTTTGGCCGTTTCAGGGGAGGTTAGGACTACGGTTGTGGTGGAGCCTAGGCGGAGAGTCATGATGGGGCCATGGATTTTGGCAAGTTTTGAGAGGGATTGGTGAGGCTGAGTGCCTAAGCAATGGATGGAGCCTAGAATGGGGAGGCCTTTTGGACCTGGAGGAAGGTTTGAAATCTTGGAGAAATGGTGGAATAAAGGCTTGAAAAGTAGGAAGAAGATGGATATGCAAAACAAGATTGTGTATATAAGTTCCATTTTAGTTAGATTTTGTGGAAAAACTAAACAGATTGAAAGACTAGCTTATACAAAATCAAACACACTCTCTAATAAGCTCAATGCTATAAAACCAAGTCCTTTTTTCTCATAAACTGAGGTGTTTTTGAGACTCTTTGTATTGGGTTAATATGGGATATATATAAAAGTAATTTAGAGTTAGGAGAACATGTGATTAAGGGATCTAAGCACATAGTCAACCCAGTAATTTGGAAGTATCTAAAGGTTGACTGTGAGGTGTCTAATGCTTGAGTAATTGGGGTTATGGTGAAGAAGGTTTAGAATACAAATTTTCACAGCTAAGCTAATTTTGTTTGGACTTGTAGATTCCAGTTTTTCTTCCTTTGTTTAAGCTTCAGCTTAAGAAATATATGTGAGTAAAAAATGCCCCTTGTGGAATAAGACAAAAATTAAGTTGTTTCAACTCTTAGTAAGGTTTTACCAATTCCATAACTGGTATTGCTTAATTTAATTTAAATGGGTCATCTTGTAAGGGATCTCTAATGAAAACAAAAAAAAGAGTATATAAATCTCCAAAGGGGTAAAGAAATGAAGTCACAATTAAAAGAGAGGAAAAATTATCAAACGTACACAAAACTAAAAAAAACTGACAATCCATAAAGAGTATTATTGCTTTTAGGATCAAAATTGCAAACATGATGAAAGAATAACCATTCAAAATTTCAGCCCATATATAACCACAATCGGTAAACTTGTGTAAAACCTGAAACGAAAAACACATTTTTCTGAGACCAAAACTGCTACAAGAATTGCCGTCACTGACGACAATCCTCAAACCCACAAAAATGCTCACAAAACAATCACCTATCCTTTTTTTTCTTTTCCCGGGCTCAATACCCCATCCATATCATAAATAGACACTTGTATTATACACATTCTAAAAGGAAAAAACAAGGGACTCATTTTAGTCGCACCGACGACTTTTTTTCACCATCGATCAAACCTTTGCTGGCTTGCTGTAAAACATCATGCAAGAAACAAACAATGGCAACCTTCTCGGAGCAAAGAATCGGGTAAATAAATAAATATATGCTTTCAACACACAGACAGACAGGACATTGCATTCTTCCAAAACCAGAAACATGCCTGTCAAGCCAAGTTTACTACGACGAGAGGATGGATTGCAAGGCAAGCTGTTGCTGCGGCTGCAAAGATGACCAAGTTGAGGCCAATGTTGCTGGTGGCAATGTCTGCTGAAGCTGCCGCAGTAAATTTACCATCCGACTTAGAGTTTGTTCTGTGGCTAGATCCTTGCCACATAGGACCTACAAAACAGCAAGTATCCGTAAGAGAACATAAACTCAAAAGGCATATTTTGCCATTTCTCAGTGTATTTTCTCTAAACAAGCAATTCACATGAAAGCGGCCTCTAAATAATGAAGATTTGAAGCAATAGATTGAAATTCTTGGTGATGGTTGATGAGTCAACTTTACCTCAGCAAATACTGAAACAATCTTAGGAAGGTACTGATGGTTGGGACCCAAAACTTCATTGTCAGACCTGAAGACACATAAGACAAATTGGTTGATAATTGTACAGAAACATAACGTTGGAAATGACATCAGTACGGTTAAATTAACAAAGCTGATAGTACCTCTCTACCATTGAACAAAGTTGCTCGTGAACAACTTTGGCTTCAATCAGATCACCTTTTATTGGCAAGCAGTTTAACCATGCAGGAACAACCTACCGAACAACAGAAATAAAGCATAAAGAAATTTGGTGGAGAAAGCTTCACACAATAGAAACATGCATGTTTGTTTTATGAAAAGAACACATCTTTTCCCTTATATCGCAAAGATCTCATTAACTTGGAATACTAATTAGCCACTATACCTGAGCTGCATCAATACTGTCCCGATGGAACAGGCATATTTTCCCTAGTGCAGAAACAGCATTATCATATGCCATCACATTTTCAGGTTGCATTGCATTTGGATGCCGTATTACAAGATTTAACCTTGATAGAGCCTCTGGAAAAAGTCACAAATATATGTTATTCTGACTAGTAAATAAATAGATAACATTAAAGACAAGTTAGGCAAAATTTACCTCCAACAAGTGGTTTAAATACAGGTCCACCAAATTCAGCACAAACACCAAGTCCATAAACCGCTGCCTGAAACATATCCATATAATTGAGTGGCAATATCCATAATCTAAGGTACTTTAGATACCAGATATTAGGAAGTACATACCTGTCGCACATCTGAGTTCTCATCACTGCAAGCCTCCAATATGAAAGGAAGATATGTGTCATAATATCTGTTACAATCAGATTACAGCAATTGCATCAGACGGTAATTCTCTATGATGGTAATCAGTATAAGAAAATTCAGCAGCTTACTTTAGAGCTGCCTCACGACATTGCTCTGCAACATCATCGAAAATACAAATCGCAATTCTTCTTTCTTCAGGTGTCTTATCCTTGCCCTGTAGTTTAGACACACATAGGGATAGAGAGGGAGGATGAGAACAATTTAAGAGAAAAATTTCTTTTTAAAGAAGAACTAATTCCATAAACACAACAAATTTTAAAGCAGAACTTACCCACATAGGTGTAAGATACGAAGATAGCTCATCAAAGAAGGGCAAGAAAGAGGCTTTGAATGTTTTGATCAAAGTTCCCAAGATTTCACCAACCTGGATGCAAAATGCTCATTAAGGCAAGAAAGAGAAACTTTGCTAATTCAGAAAGAAGAAACAACCGGAAAAATAAATGCTAGTTTGTTTTCATGTGCCCTATAACTACAGATGTAATTTGAAGACTGACTTGGTCAAAAACTTCTTCCTCTTGCTCATTTTCCTCTTTAATTAATTCTCCCTCCTCAGCATCAAAGTCTTCAGCTTTGGCTCTTTCAGCTCTCTCCCTTTTTCTGCTCGCACTGGCTGTTATTACTTCTTTTATCTCGTCCACAATAGATCTAACCTGGCTTTCATCTAGAAGGGGACCACTTATCTGAAAAAGAAAAAAAAATGCTCAGACATTCAAGATCAAAGAGTTAAGAATTCATAGGATACATAACAAATATGTATCAAAACAAAGAACTTCTAAAATCAGAGGTACTGATCCATGTCAATATATCATAGATGGAACAGAAACGTCATTGGAACCCTGGAACGCTTTCTTGATTGCTAAGTTACATATAGTGTCTAAAATAAAGATATAAGAACTCAACAAGATAATACTTGGCAACAATTTTTAACAAAAAACAAAATGATAGGTTTATTTAAGAATTAGTTCAACTTATTAGCTGATACAATTGAAAGAATATAGTATAATTAGCTTCATTTCATAATAGAACAAACCTGTACGCATTCATTCAACGCGTCCAACATACTTGCACATATTTCCGTGTCAGGTTCCTGCAAATATATTACAATTTTAATGACTTCATACATGACAAGCAAACAAATAAAAGAAGTAAATTAGAGCATCAATAATTGAGTACTCCCAAAACCATAACATAATAACCTTATGTAATGCCTCCACCAGAGCGGGAATAATGTAGTCTGACAGTTGCTTTACATAGGTCTCATTACGGCCTTGAGATATTCCCTTCTCCACGGCTAATTTTGCAGAACGCAACAACTCCGGCATGGCTAGAAACAAAATATAGACAATAGGCAAACATAAAAATTGGCAAGACCCCAAGAAAAATTTTAAAGTAAAAAAGGGAAAGTGCACAGCATCAATCTTATACCTGAAACAGCAGCTTTTCTAACTTCCTCATGGAAATAAAACTTAAGAAGAGGAACTAGAGTTGGGGCAACCTGCACCATATAAGTTACCATTGTGTTAGTATCATAGTGCTAGAAAATCTATATCAATAAATTCCAAAACAGTGAATTAGCAAACCTGATCAATCCATGGAAAAAATCCTTCTTTCAACTCATCAGCATAGCAGCATAGCATATTACAAGCTGTAGCCTTTTCCTCCAGAACACTAGTCTTGATACCGATTCTTTTATCCCCAAGAGTGATGGTTTCCATACTGCACAATACCAGACATAAATCTTAGTATAACACCAAATAACATGACAGAAAACAAAATTTCCTTGTTACAGCCAACAACCAGACATAGGCGAATATAGCTTAGGCCAGGACTGTTTGTGTATGTGTGGTGAGTGTGGACATGGGGCTCATGTGTAAACATGTGTGTGATTTCAATGTCTCTCTTTCTGCATAACATAGAGAGAAGTGGACATAGATCTATTGACATCATGGTGTAGAGGGGAGACAAGATGTGTATCCAGTATCCACGCATCTACATTATGTTGCCTATTGGCATAAAATATCTAAAAATCTGTAATAAAATATAACCTTTCATCGTCAGAGTCCTCAATCTCATTATCCGAATCTGCTGATGTAATAGTAACGTCTGGCTTGAGTTGAGCAGACTGAAGAAGGGGAGGCATGACAACACTCATGTAAGGGAGGAAGTCTTGTCCCAAACACTTGCAAAGTCTGGCCCAAGCCTGTAACATGGTGATATCATCATAAGCAAGGATAAATAACCATACAAACTAAATTATGATTTTTTTTCTTTTATACGTTTCTTGTGCTATGGACATACCTGCAGCATATAACTTGTTGTTGGATCGTCTGTTTCCATCTGGGATCCTTGCAATGACATAAGCACCTCCATAACCTTGTAAGAAGAAGAAAAAGAATTAAGACAAGCCTATTCATAAGCACATTGGTGATTCTATGGATTCTCTGGTGCAAGTATCAACATTATATAGAGAGAAGCTCAAATAATGATGATAACCAAACTAGACCTAAACTCAGTAAAACTGCGGAAACCAACATAAATCTGAAACTGGTGCTGTAGCCTGCATTCTAATGGACCAGGCCAGGCAAAGTAAAACGTGAAAAAGAAAATTTTGTTAAATTCAACACAAAACATATGAGGAATGTGCATTTGTGTGTTAAAATTCATTTAAATTATAGTAGCTTTATAAGTGATATAACCAGTGCCATTATTCAATCATCAATCAACCTAATGCGCACCTTCTTCAAGTTACTATCTAGCCCATACCAATTACTTTCAAGATCAAAATATGTGTATTTTTCTTAGGCCAGGACAGAAAGGTGGATACTTGCCCCTAACTGCATCGCTATAATCTCCTATCAAAGAAGACTTTAAGATTCTACCATCCATCCATGACATTGAGATCTAAGAACAACTAGAATAGGAGAAAAGGCAAATTGACACATTGACATGGTGTTTCCAGATCACTACCAACCTGCTTGGCATCATCTCTGAACTTCTCCTTTCCAACAGCCATTCCAACAAGACTAATGCACTCCATGGATTTGGCACGAAGCATGCGGTTAGATTTGTCAGTCGCATTCACCAAGATAGCTTTCAGGTATGGCATAACTGCATCATAGTATTTTTGAAAGTGCTCCTGCAAAACCCCCATGTCGTTGAATTGAGTCTTCCACGTAAAGAAGTTATTGACAATTAAAATAGCTTTTCTTTTTGTGTGTTTGTAAGAAATATACCTGAGATGAGTCGGCAACTGATGCCAAAGCAGTCAACGCACCTTCTTGCACCATTTGTTTCCCATTCTGTATATATATTATATTTAGACAAAAGATCTTATTAATCTCCTTCTAAAAAGTGAATCTATGATTCTTGATGTCACATCTATAACTCCAACTGTCATACCTGTAAAAGTACAAGCAATTTGCTAACTATTCCGTCCAAGTAAGGTGTTAAAATTTCTGGAGTGCAGTTTTCACTGAAGTTTAGAACAGCTGAAGCAGCATGTGCCTGTTCATACACAAATTACAAAACAAAACACGTTATTCAAAGTAAACAATAAAGTACCCGACTGACCGGAAAAGAGGTTAAAGTAAACAAAAAGCCCCAGCATTATAATAAGATTCTTAGATTTTCACACATTAAGTAGTAGTTGCTAGCTTAGTTCAATTTCCTGGACCAGATGGCATAGTTCAATCCAATATCCAAATGAAGTATATTGAATTAGTAATAAAGACCTAAACGAGGGTTTTTTATAATCAAAAAGATATTCAGGAAATTGAAATTCACACTGATCCAGCCTGCACTTTCCAATTGATTAAGATCCCTCATAATTATTTATGAGGCTCTTGCATATAAGCCATAGTTCAATCCAATATCCAAATGAAGACCTAAACGAGGGTTTTTTTATAATCAACAAGATATTCAGGAAATTCACACTGATCCAGCCTGCACTTTCCAATTGATTAAGATCCCTTATAATTAGTTATGAGGCTCTTGCATATAAGCCAAAATTTCAGAGGCAAATCTGTAAGATGCCAGTGTGACACCTTAACTCCATCTACTGCCTTTTATGAAGAGGTGAGATAGAAAATTGTATTGCAAAAACACCATATCAGGTTAAAAATCAAATGAATTCTTGAGGGTCATGATAAACAATTTGCTAGTAATCAGTTAAACTTTTCCAAACTGGAAAAAGTCAATGGGTTCTTATTTAGTGAAGCACTTTTTCTTTACTACAAAGCTATTAATGTGACCAAATGAAAACATTCCCACTTAGATAAATTAGCCTAAAGCAAGGCAATCCACCAGAAAGACACAGTGCAAAGACAACTTTAGAACTAGAACATTCTAGAAAAGGAAGGGGCAGGAATTATCAATTATATTACAGACACAACAGAAGCGGAAAGATGGAATGGACATATTATTTCTATGTAAAGCACCATGCACATTGTTAAGGCTGAAATTAAATTGGCCCCCAACCTAGAGTGATTCAATTTGTTTCTCTCAACTAAAAGGTTGAAATCAGATATGCACCCAGCAGATACCATGAAGGAATAATTCCATGAAACAAATCTTTTGCGACACAAAATGCAAACACTAAAAAGCATAACCTACAGAATCAAAGAAAAATTATATATCTCTTACAAACCTGTACTCGTGGATTCTGGAAATCATCCATGGCAGCAGCTAGTGCTGGCAGTACCCTTTGATGATATTGGTTTTGCAAATCAGGGCCCAAATCGGTAGACAATTGCCCAATTGCATTAATAGCTGCCCACCTTACACGGGGATGGGGATCATGAAAGGAATTCAAGACCATTGAAACCACTTGTTCGAGATTTTTAATCATAACCTGCAAGTAAAGCAACAATTTAAAATACAAAAAAAAAAGGAACATGTTCTGAACTCTTGACTTTCAGCATTGAACATAATACGGCAAACAAGATATTATAGCTAAAAGTATTAGTAGGACCTGTGCTGAAGAAAATCCTATCCCACTGTTTCAGTACTAAATAGAAATACCATGATTAAACTGAATAAGTAGATGCATTAGTAGTCCATTTAGAATCATATTCAGTAGGAGGAGCGCTAACCACTCTCAGACAGTTTCAAGTGTTAACAACCAATATTGCCATGTAGCAAATAGCACAGTAATGTCAACAGTGCAGCAAAGTGAAACAGAATAAGAACAAGAAAAAGGTAAATACGGAACTAACTAATAGTTTGGATTGCTACAAACTATCAAGAAGCAGAATAGTTGCAGAAACCATATGAAAACATATTACAATATTAGGTATACCTTAGCACAACCCTCGGCAATCTGTGCAAGGGCAATCAATGCAGCATGGTGCTTTTGCCACTCAGGAGCAGCCAAGTAAGCAGGCAACTGCTCGGAAGCAACAGGAACAATTGTGTTTCCACCCAATGAAATTGCCAAACGATCCAAACACTCCTGCCCAACGCTGTAATTGCTAGTCTCTCCAGCATCTTCATCCTCAGTTTCTGCAGTGTGCCATGCTGGATCATCCTCCACATCCAGCAACATTCTCATCAAAATTGCAAATAGTCTACTAATAAACTGTGGCAACTTCCTCATCATTCCGGGGGCACGTTCCCTTGCTTCCGCCAATGTAATTACAAACTCAATCGCCAAGTGACGTGTCCCTTCCTCAAGTGATTCAGCCTCCGCAATCTGCAGCATAGAACCCACCACATCAACAAGCTGCCTCCGAAGAAAACGTGGCTCGGTCCCTGCCAACTCAATTAACAACTCCAAGGCCTCCTGAGCGGTGGCCTCATTGCCGTTATTCAAAGACTCCGTCAAGGTCCTCATCATCGCCGGCAAAAGATCCTGAAACCTATCCCGATCAGATGAGCTGGTCAAACACTGAATAAAATTGATGACAGCATTCAACGCGGCGATTTTGACATCGGCATTAGTACTTTCACTCAAACACCTCAAGAACACAGCATGTAGATCCTTAATAAAAGGAGTCAATACATCCCCAATATACTGACTCAGCTGCGCAAATATCAAAAACGCGGATTCTTGTAATCTAGGAGTATCAGACGACACGCACTGAAACATAAACGGAAGAAGCTCCGGCCATCCATTCTCCGGCAAAATACTGGAAGCAAGCTCGGCAACAGTGTCGCACAACTTTTTAGACAAAGTTTTAGTATTCTCAACTTGGATTTGAGACAAAAGCACCGATTTAAGGGAAGACTGGGTGGAGATATTGAGACGAGGCCAGATATACGAGTCATCCCGGGTCAACAACTTACGGAGGAGAATAGCGGCCATGGCACGAGTCTCAGGCTGAGAAGAGACTTGAAGGAGATGAGCGAGGCGGAGACAAAGCGCGTCGGGGTCAGATTGCTTGCATAGATTGAATAAGGCTTCGGCGTGAGAACGCTGCTCGTTTGAGGATGACATCAAGTGAGAGATTAGGGTTTCGAATGGAGCCGGGTCGGGTCCCAAGATGACGGCGAGTTGAGATTGCTGGTCCATGGCGGCGACGGCGAAGATGAAAATGAAGAAGGAGGAGAAGGAAGAAGATATGGATGGGATATATTTGGATGATCAACCTCTCTCTTCTGTTTTGTGTTTTATTTTGTGTCTATTTGTTCAGAAGGAGGAGAGTGTGGGAAGAAAACTAAAAAAAGAGAGGGGATTTTAAGAGAAGAGAGCTAATTAGGGCTGACAAAGAAAAGGAGGGTTGATTAGCTGTATTTTTATGTGTCATGATGATTAAAGTGTGAGTGCCCACTTGTCCCCACTCCTTAGTTTGTTTTTCCTCATTTTTGGAGGGAAAAATTATACCTTCATTATATTTTTATTTTTATTACATTATTAATAATTAATTATATTACAATATATATATATATACTTCTATACATACCTGTATAGGTTAATGTATTTCTTTGTCGTTATCCAAATACCAATTTTTGGGGATTTGTCAACCAAATTCAATTATGCCAATATTATTGTTAGTTTAGTGAATGAAAAGGAGATGAGTGTCAATTTAGGCTGCGTTTAGTAGAGTGGTGAGATTGATACTGTTTAACAATTGTACAGATGAGATTACAATAAATAGATTAGATTAGGTACTGTACAAATGAGATTATTAGAGCAGCGATTGAGACGGAGTTTACACTTAAGCTCCATTTGGGCCCAAAACGGTGATGAAACAGTCAAACGGTGGTGAAACGGTTATAGATACACGACCTTAGATTGATTGAGCTTGTTTCGCCTCTATTTGAAAGTTTTTGAGTTTAAATCTTGTTAATGGTCTTTATTAGTGAATAATTTGTGAATTTTTTTTAGTTCATGACATCATACCCTAGATTGAGACCGTCTTATAGACTTTTTCTACACTAAACATGAGAATATAAGTATTGGAGTAGCTTTTTTTCTTTTAGGTCTAACTTGATTCGATTTTAAATTAATGAGGTTCGATCAAAGGATCTGTATTAAGAAATTGATGAATTAGAGATGATATTAGCTGAGAGAATAAATATAATGATTATTATAAAATGATCAATTTCAAATTGAGTTGGGTTTCAACAAGGCACTAATATGACTTGATTAGCTCAATCATACCATAGAATTACAAGTGCCTTTGTAATAAAATTCTTTTTTTGAGGGAATTGTAATAAATTTCTTAGTTCACCTATGTGAAGAGTGTATCACTGTATGCTTGAAATAGACTTGGGTGGTAAGGAAAACCTAGAATTATTCCTGATTATATTATGAAAAAAGAAGTTTTTTTTTAGTGGTACAAGTGAAATCTCATTACAATCAGAATAAATCTCTATATGCCCAAACATCTAAATGAGAATCCAACCCAAACTAAGAAATTACCTTAAATAACCTACCTAACAAACTATCTAACAAATAAACAAATAAATATATGAAACTCACATTCCGTGAGATTTGAACCCAAGACCTCATGGTTCAGGCATAATGCACTCATCAGTTGAGTTAACAACTCGGGTGCATGAAAAAAAAAAAGTTATGAATTGGAATGATTAACCTTAAAATATATTTAACATATTATTATTGATACCAATAAAAATAGTTTTGCTTTCCTCAAAAAAAAAAGTTTTTCTTATTTGTTACAATAACCATGGAGCACACTTTGTAAGTTCATTTAAAATTAAAATTTAACACAGTACCAAGTGTTAAAAAAATTAATAATACCAACAACTTATTGGAGATTTGTCCAATCATCATAGGTTCATTAATATTTTGAGGTTTTTATCATCATACCATCAAAAAAAAAAAAAAAACTAGCAATAATCATCTAGGATAAGATAAATGTCAATTTCAATCACATAGAGATGATTTTTATTTAATAATAATAATTGAAATTGTTAATAGTGATTTTTTTTTTTGCTAGATTGATTAATACTGCTACTTAATAGAATTATGAGATTAGCCATTATCAGCTATAGTCTTATATAAGTTGAGCAGAATCTGCCCAATTTCGGTGTCTATACATTGGGTTTGGTTTTGTAATTTGTATTTTTATTCGTTTTTGTTTTTTTGGGTTTTGTACCTTTTTCTTTTTTGTGCTCAGTATAGGGGAAAATACAAATACTGGTCTGTCTCAATTTTTTTTTCTTCAATAATTAGCCCTCGCTTTTGGCTTTTGTCCAATAAAATACACGGTCTAAGTTGGTTTGATTTAAGAAAACCTACTTTTATTTATTAATTATATTTTGTGACTTTGTGGTTTTGTTGCTTTTAAGCCAAAATAAAATTATCTTTGTGGTTATTGTGGCTAACTTTATTAATCTTTTTGGTTAATAAATATATTCACAATTTTTTCTTTTATTTTAAAGAAAAACCTCACAATTTTTTTCTATTCATTAACATGATATTTAAATGATCATCTCTTTTCCCTTTATTAATCTCATCCCGTCAATCCAGGATTCGAATCTAAATCTCCAAAAAAATCTCAAACTTTAATCACCGGTGTCATAACAATGGAATAGTATTTGTATACTATATAACAATACTTTATATATTCTCATTTCTCAGTATTCCTTTGACTTTGTTGCCCAAGAAGCATTGATTCTGTATCTGTATAGTTAGTACCTGGATAATAGTTTCATATATTTCCACTATTTTTTTTTGGTAGAACATCTATTTCAACTTTATTCCTAATCTACTTGGCCTTTTTTTTTCTTATGCATGAACATAGAGAAAAAAAAATTAGGGAAGATTTATTTTTCCTATATTTTAGTATATTTTTTGATACATACGAACATAAAAGAAAGTAAAGGCAGCAATTTAAGGTCTCAGAGTGCCAATTCCGATCCGATCTTCCTCTAACAAGTGTGCAATCTACTCAGGCGGCTCACTGTAGATAGTCACTCCATAAACCGCCTCATGTGCCAACATTGCCAAACCGTCTACACACCGATTTCCTTCCCTGAAAATATGTCTTATATCCATGATCCAGTCACCCTTAGAGTGTGTTTGGATGAGGATATTCAAGAGGGAGATTCATTTGGATAGAGATTTTTTAAAATCTAAAATTAAAAAACTTGGTTTGGCAAAATTATAGTTGAGTTTTTAAATATCTTGGGAAATTGGAGAGGGACTTTTAGAGGGCCCAAAACCTCTCTCCAAAATCCATGTAATATGGTATCTTTTTGAAAATCCTCTTCTTTTTAACTTAATCACCACATTAACTAACTTTCATTTTTTATAAAATTTTTATATTTTTTAACTTAATTGATGAAAATGTATTTCTAAAAAATGTGTTTTCACTTCTAAATTTTATTAAAAATATATATACATTATTACAAATCCAATGATATCCATATTGCATTTTTTTTCTTTTAATACTATTTTTTATAATTAAATATATTATTTCATTAAAAAAATATGAATACTTCATAATCTACTTCTAAAAATCTTCATCCAAACTAAGATTTTTTAAAAGCTAGCATTTCAAAATGACACATTTCAAAATTCTTTCTTTTAAAAAATCTTTAAATTTTAAGAATTCCCCATCCAAACACACTCTTAAGAATCTCTAAACAGTTACACACTAAGGTATAACAAGGATGTGAACAGTATATGGAATACATATATATATATCATCATAAGTAGTATGGAGTATTTCAGAAATGGAACACATGAGACATGTTGGTCAAAAGTTTTTAAAAGTGAATGCTATATTTATAACAATTATAAAAAACATGAAAAAAATTAAATATATAAAAGAAAATATATAAATAAATAATATAACTCCTTTAAAAGGGGAAAAAAGAACCAAATACTTTGACAATATTTGATGTCCAACATAAATTTATGAAATGGTCGGTCCTCTTCACTCTCCCATTTGGCCATTCACATTTCCTTTTGTCACTAATTAATTTTCTTCTATTACTAGCTTTTTTAGTTAGAGGCAAATCCTACCATGTGGGGAAAAAAAAGATTGATAGTTAAGATTTAGAGAAAAGTACATAATTTTTTTTTGAAAAATAGATAACTTTCATTCATGTAACTGATTTTACAATAATTTTAGAAATATCATCCCTCATTACATCAAATCTCTGTAAAATCCTATAATCGATTACTTTTTGTACCTGAAGAACTGGATCTTCGAAAATCCAAAACGCTTGTCGTGAATCATGTTGATGTCTCGCTATCACGCCCATCACCCCCTCGTTGTCGCTTGTTCTTCCAAACAAAAAGTTTTGATCAACGATGATCAAGTGATTGATCCATCGGACAGATCTCTTTCTTGGCACCCAAAAGAAAGGGAATACAACGATTTTACCACAGATCTGAATAAATAAAAGGTTGATCATGCTTAAAACTATCATAAAATTCAGACTCGATAACTCAGATTCGAAAAGAACTGAGACTAGACTCGAAACTGACTCGAAAAAACGAACTGACTCAAACCGACTCAAAATCAAACTGGACAGATCTGTAGATTTGAATCCTTTACTGAAAAACAAAGAAATCAACCAAAACGAAATCCTCATCCTCCCCCTTGGTCGTGACAATCAAAGAGGAGGAGGAGTAGTTGAAACACTAACGAGAACTAAGAAAACTAGGAGAGGGAGAAAGGGAGAGAGGAGAGGGCTAGAGAAAAGTACATAATTATTGGTTTATTACGGTGAGAAAAATAAAATAAAATGTTAGTTTCATAAATAATTAAAAGTATAAGTTTGTTTAAGGTCAATTTTTTTTTTTTAAATATTGGTTTCATATATATAAGTGATAATAGTAAAATTAAGATTAACGTACCAATAAGTGATTGTGGTTTAAGTGGTTCGTCACTTATTTTTCTCAAGAAAGGTATTTGGTTTGAGTCTTTATCCCATATATATAAAATATAAAATGAGCCGACTCGGTTTAAATAAGATTAACTTGTAAATATATCTAAAATCAAAATTTTAATGTTAACTACTCCATTCTCTCTTTTAGCTCGAAAATTATTAAAGATATATATACTAAATAGTATTTGAAACACCCAATGAAATTATTAAAGGCTCCAAATCAGGATTGACGAGGAGCTAGTATTTTGTCCTTTTTTGTCTTTTCACACTTGGTAAATTATAGAAAAGTCCAAACTAGATTTTTATCTTTCATTTACCTATTTAGTCATTTTGGTAATTGCAAGTCCTTTGAAACCGTTTTGGGAAGTCATTAGTGTGGACGTATTTATTGTTGGGAGAATTCCTCTTTAGTGTATTAAAAAGCTAAATAATCCATGATTGGTGATATAGAGAAAATTAATCATTCATCTATACTAACTAATTTTTTAATTAGATAGAACTTTGCATTAACGGTTATAAAGAAGTGAAATTAATCGTTACTTAGTTCAAGTTCATTTAGAATGACTTAAGACATGCAATTATTTTCTCCAATTGGCATAGACTTTAATTTTTGTGATACTAGATAAAAAAAGGTTAATCATTTAGCTATTGCATGTTTTTAAACAGTAGACATTATATAAGCAAGCTTTACAATTTAGATGATATAATATGTTTCAAATAAATCCAGTTTTCCATTTATATAGATTAATAGTTGCTGTTTAGAAATATGTAATAAATTTTAGATCATGTTTCAATAGAAGTAATTCTTAAACAATCTAAAATTTTTAACGTTCGACGCGCCAGCGCGAACCGAACCACTTGTTATAAGTAATTATATCACAATTCACAAGGAAACCCGAAATTATTTTCTTAGTTCTATTATTATTTTGTTGCAACTACATGATCTATTAACTTTTTTTTTTACATCCAATTGAAGTTTTCAATCCAATGAAAATGAAAATTGGTCACTTGTCACATGAATTTGAATGGACTTTAAGATTTGGTCGGAAATTAAGATCTATCAGTTTCAGTTACATGTTAAATTTGATGGACAGCCGTTGATTTGCCAGATTAAGGGCTCAATCGACTAAAAATGATACATTTTCGTAAAATGTAAGTCGTCAATGGGCCCTTGATTTTGGTCTCAAATCGTTGTAGAGGGACTAAATCAGCATTGTTGATATAGTACAAGAACTAATTGCAAAATTGACCATTTTATAATTTAAGCTTTGGGGCCGCACCGCTACCGCCAAGCGCCTTGCTTCCTATAGGGATCCGGCCCAGGCATATTGTTTTGGACGGAAAGCGTGGACATGAAATTAAGCCACCCGATTTCGAGTGGACCATGTTAGGAAAATAAGGTTCCACGTTTACACCATGGTCGAAGGGAAGCCATGAAAATGAGTTGCATGTCGGCTACGTGGACCAACGCCCACCATTGACAAAAACCTCGTGTTTTCCTTTTAGCCCTTTGGCTCCTTTGCTTTGAATCCAAGCCCTTTTTTCTCTCTGTTTCTTTCCCTCGGTTAATTCTCTAGTAATGGCAACCGGCTGCATCTCTCTTACTCTGCGGCCCTTGCCAAAAGTAGAAGTTCCACTTCCACTGTTTACTTCTACAAGAACCAAGATTCCCACATCGACTCTGCCTTCAATTTCCACTATTTCACGCTTCAGGCCAAATGGGTTTGTTGTTTGTTCCATTTCAAGTGATCGTTCCACTTTGGGTAATCAAATTCAAGATAAGAGCAATCCCCTGCCTCAGGTTCAAAGTTGGTACTGCTCTGTTTTATGTCTTTCCTTTAATGCCTTCTTCTTTCCCTTTTGTATATTATTAGTTATTACTACTTATATTGTGTAAGTTGTTAAATTTCTTTTACAACTGTGGAAAATTTAACTAAAAACGAGAGGTATGAATGCCCCATGGTCATTGACTTTTGGGGCTTTCTGAGGGAATTTTAGTTTAGTTGAGAAGACAAACAGTTGTGAATAGAAATCTTCATGAAGTTATACACATTGTCTCACACCTTAGGAAATCAAGCTAATTAATAGTTTAGGAGTCTCAAGAGGCACTGAAATCTTAGAAATTTCCTTGAAGCCATTTAACAGTTGTTCACACCGTAAAAGCCTTTAATAGGTCACTGCATTAGTTGCAAAAAAGTTGCTGTATTTCATAAAATTCATTAACCATTTTACTTTGCTTTTGCTCTCTAGAAATGGCAAGCTACAATTTAGTAACTTCATTTTTCCTTAGTTCTTATTGTTGCATCTTCTGTTTTATAGTACGTGGAACTGGAGGGGCTACTCTATTCGCTATCAATGCTCTGGGAGTGACGGTCCTGCCTTGGTTTTAGTACATGGTTTTGGCGCAAACAGGTCTACATAATTGAAATTTTGCTTCTCATTAGCAGACAAGTAATTTCTATAGGTATTCATTGCAAAGTTTGCTCAATGTAGTTTGCTGTTGTATATCATATTTTGCTTTGCATGCATCTCTGTATCTAATCGATTTTAGATGATGATACCCCTTAGAAATGGTGCAATTTGCAATATTATCATGTGCCCGAAAGCCTAGGCTGTTATTATTCTTTCGTTATGTGAGAAAATCATTGCTCTTGACTATATTGCTGCTGACAAATACGGTTATGAGTGGGCTATAGATTAGATCCTTGCAAATTTCTGACATGTTACACTTTCTGTGTCTAAATAAGTATCTTACAACTGAAAACTACTAGGGGCTGCAGGCAGCAATCATCTGTCTTGTTCCTTGAGGATTTCCTTTCCTTTTTATCACTTTCTTCTACCATTTTTCTAATTTAGCAATGTGACAGAACTGGAATTTTAAGATGTCTTTTTTTTGGTACTTGAGGCTGCTAGGGATTAAATTCTAGCCACTGGAACTAAGAGTCCAGCTCCAGCACTCTACCACCAGGCCAAATGCCCTATGGCCTTGTTATCCAATAAATGCCTTTCTGGGTTTTGCATTAATGATTACCTTGAGTTTCAGTTTCTGTAGTAGTTAGCGAAACATAAATCACTGAAATGAAAAGAGAGCACAAAATGACATGTTTTAGGTTTGAGCCTTATTCCAGCAGGAATCAAGTATGAAATTTATGAATTTTGAGTGTCTTTGCAAAATACATTACATTTTAGTCATAAGAATCCAAGGGTTCAATAGTGCAAAAATCCATATTTTGCTAGGTTTGAGACATGAGTTGGTAATCAAATTGGGAGTCATAATTTACACTAGTACAAGCATGAATGTTCCATAATGAGATATATGGACCATACACTGCTAGATGCCTTTGGCTGTTAGAGAATTGTCTACCCACAAGCATGAATGTTCCATAATGAGATATATGGACCATACACTGCTAGATGCCTTTGGCTGTTAGAGAATTGTCTACCCACCATTTTCTTTTAGGATGATTTGTTTCAATCTAGGATATGTAAACTCTTTCTTGTATTTCTTGTGCCTCCATTCTTCAAATGTTTACTGTTTCAATCTGCCAATTGTTACATGCATGGTAGGTAGTGAATCAATTATTGATTGTGTTAAATCTTTCTGTTTGATTCCTTGTTTCTCCATACTTGATGGTCAATTCTTGTTATTTCTTGATTATTACAGTGATCATTGGAGGAAAAATATTCCAGTTCTTGCAAAATCACATAGGGTGTATGCAATTGATCTTATTGGATACGGATACTCAGACAAACCAAATCCTCATGACGTTGGGGACTCATTTTATACATTTGAGACTTGGGCTTCCCAACTGAATGATTTTTGTCGCTATGTGATTAAAGATGAAGCATTCTTTATATGCAACTCTATTGGAGGTAACAACTCTGTTATATGTTATAATTCATTTCGGATAACTTCTTTCGAGTTTTGATGCTCAGCCGATGTCTTAGTATGTATAATTTTACAGTATACTTTAACATCTATCTTGCCTTCTTCCCAACTCCTACTGTTTAGCACTTTTACCTATTCATAGTTGGGAAATTTAGTTGGAAGTTATGTTTGATAGGTTTCAGACTTCATTGACTCCTGGAATTATACAAAGAATTTCCAAAATATGACAGTGTTATGGTTGTCAGGTTCATACAAAGTATGAACCTGACTGACCAGCAACTATCAAATGTGGTGACGCTGGGGTAAAACCATTTTAAAATGGGGTTTTCTGTATGTCACTCTTTTTCCTTATTGTCCGTTAGCATTTAGTACTTTTCGGCTTACTTTGCTAGACAAGACAACACTATCTTTGTTCTGTTCTTTTATTGTTTGTCTACCTTGATCTAGTGATCATCCATGGTTGGGGCTTTCTTCCTTCTGCCCGAACAGCAAACAAGAAGATGGCCCAAGTAAAAGTTCTTTATATTCATATTCTTCTGAAGACATCAACAAGGAAAGAGGGATATAACTAGACTGAATGTCTAACTATTGGCATAATATGAAAACCTAAAACTGGGTGTTTTGTTGCTGCAACATTTTTGCTTGTTAAGTTGATATATTGCAGAAAAAGAAATCTTAAAATGCCAAGAAGTTTCCAAACCCTTTTCATTTATAGGTTAACCATTTAGAATAATATATAAAATTAGTTCACTGGGAAGTTCATTACATTTTACCACCTCTCTTGATATGTGTGTATATATTGCATGGATATGAGTTAGTTTTCTAGTCAGTTCACTATACACTGGTTTCATGTGTTTCCTTTCCCATTTGCATCACTATTTGATTTCTTTATACTAGTCTTCTTGTTAGGAAATGTTTTCATATGAAATCATAAATGAGAGCAAATTGATGTTTCATGCAAGGCAGCCCCTAACACTTGTAGTGGTCTCAAGAGAGCTTGCATAAGATGTTTGCATAATATGTTACTGATGCAACATTAAAATTGAAAATTGTTGATGAACATTGTCATCTTATGTGTTATGGCCTCTGGATACCCACTTTTTTGATGTTGCTGGAGTCCTGTTTTAGGATGCCAATATTTCTGTTGCAATGATGCAGAACTTCTCATTTGATATGTTATTTTCTTTGAAAGCATGCAAAACTAGATTTCTCTGCATTTCAATTTGCGCAGATTAATGATAATGGCAATATGCCTGTATAACTTAAAACATTGAGGTCTTCATGTAGGAGTGGTTGGTCTTCAAGCAGCAGTTACAGAACCACAGATCTGTAAGGGTATTCTGCTATTAAATATATCTCTCCGCATGCTTCATATTACAAAGCAACCATGGTTTGGAAGACCTTTCATCGCTTCGTTTCAGAATTTGCTGAGGTAAATATTGATATATGCACGTTATCCAAAAGAAGATATGGAAGATAATTTTTTTCTCAAGCTTAGTGAGAATGGGTCTTCATTGTTTTTCCATCACATGATTGGAGAGTGTTGCACTAGCCATCTTGGTAAGTTAGTAATATTGTCTTCGGCCTTGGCAGGAATACTGCTGTTGGCAAACTTTTCTTCAAATCCGTCGCCACACCAGAGTCTGTTAGAAGTATTCTTTGCCAGGTAGTCTTCTATAATGGCTTTTGCAGGAAATGAGTTAATCTTTATTATTATATTATTATTATTATCATATACAGCTTGTCTACTGAGGATTACCTAAATTTGTCTTTATTACCTATATCTGTGATGAGATTGTCTCCATCCCTGGATGGTTTTGAATTGTATATGATTACAGCATCAGAAGACAGCTGTTGTTTAGACATATTAAAACACTAAAATGGATAAAAATAAATGATTCACTTAAGTCCCTATCCCTCAGATATTAATGTTATTATATTTCAGGATGATATAATCCAATGAAGTAAAGAAAGCAATATTTTTGGGTTTACTAGGCACTGGTTAGAGGGCTTAATTTTGTGGGAGAAAAATTTAAAAAGAAAAAATATAATAAAAAGGAAGCTTCCCACATAGTCTTCAATTTCATGGACTTGTGGTATTTCAGTCTTCAAGTCAAAAAAATTGCAATGCTGTAACATCAAAATCTTTGTTGTATGGTTCCAAGGTAATATAATCCATTGAAGCAATGCCTTTGCTTGACTGATTCTATGCCTTGTGTTTCAGTGTTACCATGACACCTCTCAAGTAACTGATGAACTAGTTCAGATTATCCTGGATCCTGGACTTCAGCCTGGAGCTGTTGATGTTTTTCTTGAGTTCATATGCTATTCAGGCGGTCCTCTCCCTGAGGAATTACTGCCCCAGGTGAAGGTGAGTTTATTAAACCGATTTCTGATTTGGCATGTTCTTTCCTTCGAATCCTATGCAATGTAACTATGTCACTTCATAGATAAGTTCTGTTTCTTGTTTCCTTCTTTGCAGTGTCCTGTTTTGATAGGATGGGGGGACAAGGATCCATGGGAAATAATTGAGCTGGGAAGAGCCTATGGAAATTTTGATACCGTGGAAGATTTCGTCGTCCTCCCTAATGTTGGCCACTGCCCTCAGGTTAATCTCTCTCTCTCTCTCTTGCATACACACCCACATACTCACACACAGGCTTCACTGAATGTATGCATGGCATAGATGTGACACATTGAAGGGTGTCTACAAGAATGAATTTCAAAATAGTTGTGTGTACAATCATTTTCAAGATTTCAGGAATTTTATTAGACTATTAACCTTGAAAGGTAAAATATATATGCTTCTGTAATTTGGCACTACATACTGGCTTTAGGTTTGCCATCGATTATAAGCAAGCTTCCTTTAAATAAACAATGGTCGGAATGGATTGCTGATTATTTATATGTTGATGATTTCTTATTAATGATTATTGTTAGTAAGTACTTTTTGCTTTTCTTTTTTCCTAAAAAAGTTATGGATGTTCATGTAGGATGAAGCTCCACATCTTGTGAATCCACTTGTTGAGTCATTTGTGGCACGCCATGCTAAATCTCCAGCTACTTCTTCCACAACCATTTAAATATATGGTGGAGCTTTTGTTGCTGCTCCTATATTCATAATTGGCATTCATGATATTCCTTTCCAATGGCCACTCCCAACCATACACTGTACATAATTCAAATATAGCAAGTCAAAAAGCAACTCAAACTTTTCTCCTTGAGATCACTGCCTTTTGTATATCTACAATTTTTTTGGAAGCTAAATGCTGAGCTTTGCAGCCATTGTTTATTGAATGTTACCATGTCGGTTGTCACCAATGTCCAATGGTGTTCTTTCTTACAACTCAAGCAATTATCAATGTTATATATCAATAAACCCATAGCTAAGAAAGGGTATCTTGTATTCTTTTATTATGTTAATGTTCCATTACAGTTTGACCACTTTTTGCAAGGAAAAAGATTAAAGCAGGAGTCTAAAGAAACCATGGCCGCCCTGTAGGCTGCAGACTTGAATGTCTAATTAGCAGCAAAGTGATAGAAATAGAACTTAAAAAGGCGGCAACGGCCAAACTAAGATGAGATGATGATTGCCTGATGTTTTTCTTCTAGCAGCATGGAATCAGGTAAAATGTTTCAGCTTTAAAAAGTTAAAGACTCCTCTTCCCTGACAATACTATTGCTCCCACATAGGTGTCTTGGACATCAAGCTTTCAAGATAGCTCAACTAAACTGCAATTTTTCTTGCAGATGTATTTGACATTTTAGAGTGTAGATTTTAATCTGTCAAATGTTTGAAGGTAATGGAGCTGGGGAGCATTACTCTGCAGTTTGTTGTTGAAGGTTTAATGCTCCTTACAATTTTCTAGAAAATAAATGGTTTAGTGTGCATTTTGACCCGGTATTATCAAAAAAGTAGTATCAATTTGGCCTTCTAACTTCTATTTGAGACAATTTGACTCTCACATTTTATTTTTTGACTAATGTAGTCCTTGATGATGATGTGACTAGATATTAACACAGGGCTTTTCACAATATGTCACGAGGGCTACATTGATAAAAGAATCCCAAGTATAAGGATCGAATTATCCCAAATAGAAGTTGGAGGGCCAAATTTATATATTTTTTGTAGTTCAAGGGTCTGAATGGGTATTAAACCATAAAAGATTAGAATAATTAAGAAGTGCAATGATGCCATCAATCATCAAAATATAAAAACTTGGGAAGAAAATCTGGGCTAGGGAGTTAGCAAGTTGGCTAGAGCACAGTTTCGGGTCTTTTCCATGATTAATTTCTCTTTTGACTCCATCATTGCATTAAAAAAAAAAGTAACATAAGGGTGTGGACTGTGGAAAGATTGAAGCTGCAGCAATCAGCTGCCACCGCCAACGATATGAAGCCCAAAAATTGACACTTTGGAACTTAACTGGCACCGAAGTGTTGACACTGCAAACATAATTGGCAGGCAATAAACAAGCTCCAACCTTATGTTAAATCCCTATACTTTTATAATTAAGTCAAATTAATCAAGGTAAGCTTATTCTTCAATTATTAAATCCATTGGCCCATTTGGAATTTCAACCTCCTATATATGGTCAATAACAAGGTTTAAGAGTAGGGAGGTTATCCCTACGATCCATAGGTTTTTTTTTTTAATCAAACAGGTTACTTCTGCATTAATTAAGAAAGAAGGATTACAAATATAGGATGATATCCATAAGCTCTTTGAAGTTATAGATTGTTTTGTTTATATAAACTCAAATTCGGGTGTCTTTTGATCATAAAGTTTAAATTACTACCGTTTCGGTCAATCTTTAAAATTTTTTTTGATGTCATATTTTATGCTAGTAAAAGTAAGTGAGAACATATATGACTGGTCTTGCCATATTCAAATTTGAGAAGTTGGCAAATTTGATACACTTCTATAATAACAAAACAAGAGTAAAAGCCTACAAGAAATTAATTAGAAATGTTTTTGGTATCATCATCATGGGTTCCTAATATATATACTTTTTTTTTTGGTGAAACCTAATATATATACTACCACTATAGTTTATGTGTAGGACATGAATGGTCCGTTGGCATGATCATTCACAATCAAGCAACATGATGATAATAAAAAAGCATGAAAATCTTTCAATTAATCAATTAATGTTGTGGGCTTAATGTAGGCCCCCACATCATCATCATCTTTAATGCACGCTTGAATCCATTTAAATGCCCTTATTTGGGCCTTTGCCCATCATCATGATCATGACATCATGGGTGATTTAAAAGTGGGCATCATTGGCATATAATATATACCAACATTCCCAAATTGGTTTTTTGTTATTTTTACAAATTGGTAACATTAGGAGATTTTGATTACCAAAGAATAAAATAGGACATTTTGTGCCTTATTATAGTCTTTTCCCCGTTTACGATCATTTTGTTACTAACCCCCATAATAAGTTATCCATGAGTTTTTAAGTGAATTTCTTATTAAAGATTCAAATCTTGACAATTTCGAATATGAGAAGAAAAACAATATCTTATTCAAGAACTTCCATTAATTAGGTTCCTTTATTAATATATTATTACAATGTTTTTTTTGGCCAAAAAAATGCGGTACAATGTTTAAACGAACCGTTTTGACATGGTCACTGTAATTGTGTTACTAAACAACTTTCTTGAACAGTTTGTCCAAAAAGGTAAAAACTTTTTTTCATTGATAGGTTTAAGGGTTTCATATAAAGGGCACAGTGATAACTTATTGGTGCACCCACAAAACATTTTGGATATAAATTTTAAATATAAAATTAACAAAAACTAATGTCATTCATGTATGTATATATATGGGCCATATATGCATGATATAATATGGATATATCATCTCTCATGCATAGAAGCCCTAAACAATCAATAACATTAATTTGATTAAATTATTTAGACAACTAATAAAGCTTTTTGTCTATAAATGAAGGAACTCTACTACATATATACATTGATGTGGAAACTTCTTTGGAGAGGGACATCTGAACTTGTAGAGCATATATAAATACATAGGTAGCAGTGACATTATATTAAAATTTGCTTAATTTGGAGAGGTGAATCAGAAGCTAAAAATGGGTAAGTTCAAAAGGGTATGTGTGTTTTGTGGAAGTAATTCAGGCAACAGGAAGATTTTCAGCGATGCAGCTCTTGATCTTGGCAGACAGCTGGTAATTAAGCAAGCCCTTTTAATTATACCCTTCAATTCTCTTTCTTATTTCTTAATCTTTTTGATCTCTCCTCGTTAATTTCTAGTTTTCTTGAATTTGGTTAGCATTTTTAGTTTACTATATATATAATTTTTGAATATGGGGAATTTTGATTTGGATTTTGATTGCAGGTGGAAAGGAAGATGGATTTGGTGTATGGAGGAGGGAGTATAGGGTTAATGGGTTTGGTTTCTAAAACAGTGTATGACGGTGGATGTCATGTTCTTGGGTAAGAAATTAGGGAATCTTTTTTATATTAAGTGTTTGAAAAAATATGCAAAATTTTTACTTTTGGGATGTCCATTTAATGTATCCCTTTCAAGTCTCTTTCTATGCTAGTAGTATTAGAAAATCAGCAGCCTTCGGAAAACTTGGGACTGGCTGATTCTTCATCATCATCATGCTCATGCATGCAGTAATCATAACTTTCTCATTATCATGAATTTTGTTTATTTTTGTCTGAATTCTGGATTTTATATATAATTTTGTTTATTTCTTACCAATGATCTCTTGTTTTGTTTTGGTTTTGGTTAAATTTTGGTATAGAGTAATCCCAACAGCTCTTGTCTCAGTTGAGGTATGTAAATGAACACATATATATTTATTAGTAAATTATAGTATTAATTAATTAATTAATTAATTAATGAATTAATATGTTTGATGGAATTTGAGAATGTCAGATATCAGGCCATGCAGTAGGAGAAGTGTTGATTGTATCTGATATGCATGAAAGGAAAGCAGAGATGGCCCGGAGAGCTGATGCTTTCATTGCACTCCCTGGTAAACCAACACAATTATTAATTAATCCAAAAGTTTATATATTAATTAATGCAAAAAATAAATAATCATTTGCTGATGAATATATATATATTTATCTCATTAATTATGTTTCAGGGGGATATGGAACAATGGAGGAGTTGCTTGAGATGATAACCTGGTCTCAGTTAGGCTTCCATCAAAAGCCTGTAAGAATTAATATTGAATCTCCACCTCCATTACATATATATATTGTTAATTTGATCATTTCTTTTTTATTTTTGGGTTGGAATTAATTTCTTTTTTATAGTTCTTTGTTTCTGCATGCATGTACGGTGTATTTAATATGTATTAACAATTAATACAAAATAAAACCTAAAACTAGCTAGCTATGGCCTCAAATTCCCAAAACCTCAATTTGAGCACAAAATCAGTGTCGTTTTGTAAAAGGGTTCCATATAGATTTTTACTTGTAGCTAAAGAATGTTACAACTTATTACAAGTGTTGGAGTAGTTTTAATTCTTATTTAATTATAATAAATGGCCAAAATTCAAATTTTTAGTTTGTAAATAAATAAACAAATGCTACGGCCAACAAGTAATTATAGGGAAATTATATGCAAAAACCAGACCTTTTTTTCTATCTAATATTCCCAGTTCCCACCATTTCCAGCGGCTCAGAATTGAAATCTTATTCTTCAGCTCATTTTTTGGCTGTTTTAATTCTCTTCTTTCTGATATTAAAATTCTTTTTTTTTGTCTTCCACGGTATCCAGAGTCTTGCTCTTTCCAACTTTCATAACTATATATGTTCATAAAAAAAAGTTTTATAGATTTGGTATCTCAAAATTATTAAAGTTCCAAAGAATATAATTAACCTCTCTAAATGCAAACAAAAATTTCCTAGTGATTTGAATTAATTTTTTCTTTTAGTATTATTAGGCTGCAATATTTTATCATCTTTCATTTGTTTTTTTAATCTTCTCCTTTTGTGGCCATATAGACTTAATATATATTTATATTTATGTTGTTAATTAATTAATTATAAAACCAAATGGATTATTTGGGTTATTGGTTTGTTTAGTTTGTAAATAAATTATTTAAAGCATTCTTAGTTAAATTTTCATAAGATGTTTTTGGATATATAAGGAATTATTCTGAAATTATAATGAGATTTCATTATACCCCTAAAAATGGATATTATTTGGGTAATATACCATCAATTTATAAAGTAAGAAAAACATTAAGACATGCATATTAGGGTATAACAGTAGCAACAAGTGGAAAAGTGGGCTTTGGCAGATTCTTTGATTTCTTTTTTGGTAGGAAAGTAAAACAAGTTGATTTGGAAACCATAAACATCTAATCACTTCCCTAAACATCTAATCTTATTATTAAAACATGAGGCCCTGAGCTCCAACTTGATCTATAATTACTACTGATACGATGGCCATGAAATCGACTCAACACCCCATTCTAAAGACCTTTTGCTTGGCATATATGTATGATATATATGAATTAATTATTAAATTATTCTAATCTTAAAGCTCTTAAAAAAATATAATTTTAATGGAAAAATATTGTAGGTGGAAACGAAAGGAAAATAAGGAAAACTATGGGTGGATTTTTTTTTTTTTTAAAGGCGAACAAGTGACATTAAAGAAAGTACGACCTAGCAACACTTATTTCCTTTCCTATATTGTTCTTTCTTTTCAATATAAACAAAGTTTCTGGTCACAACAATCATTTCTTATCTCTTGATTTAATGCATGGGTCCTAAATAAAAATTAAAAGCATTAGACTTTTCAGTATGGAGTTTAGTTTTTAGCTTGGTTTCTGTTTATTTTTGTTCCGGTTTGCTGTTGTATTTGTGTGGTTTGTACTTTGGAGCTTTTTGTAATTGTGTGGGGTGGGTGTACTCTTTTTCCTTCTTGAGTATTTTTCCCATTGGGTTTTTCCTTTTGAAAATTTTAACGAGACATCCATTATTCCCTTTGTTTTTCAATATAATCTTGCCTTAAAAAAAAAAGCATTAGACTTTTTGATGATGAGATCGAAAATGAGAGTTCTATATATAATAGTAGTATTAATTAACTATTGTTAGTTACATAGCTAGTAAAGGGTCATATGTAGTATTTAAACAAAGGGAAGGATCAATTTTGTTCTATTAATTATATATTCATCACATTTTGAAATGTTAGAACTAATAAATGATTTATGATATGGATGCATGCATGATCATATATAGGTAGGTGTGTTGAACGTGGATGGGTATTATGATTGCTTGCTGGGGTTATTTGACAAAGGTGTAGAAGAGGGATTCATCGAGGCTTCTGCAAGGAACATTGTCATTTCAGCCATGAATGCTCAAGACCTCTTTCTCAAGATGGAGGTAAATAGTTGACATTATTATAAATTATTAGAATATTTATGCTAACTCTTACTCGTCAATATCCAATCGGAATTTTCTTCAGATTCTACATTATTGATATAGGTAAGAGCATGGTAGATTATCTCATCTCCAAAATCAGGACAAGTCGATAATTCAAAGACGAATATAATTAACTAGAGACTAGGGTTATATATTATATCGAATGTATTAGCTATATAAATGGAAAAAGGTCGAATTGGGTGGACACATATTGTGATTAGCATAGATAGGATAGGAGCATTAAATATATATTGACAGGCTGTAATTTATTACTAAAACTCTTTGAAATTTTTTTAATAAAGGTAATATTAACTTAAATTTGCAAAGCTTTTTTTTTTTTTGTCAATTTCAAATTTCACAAGACATGATTTGTGTAGGAGTATGTGGCTGAGAGAGAGCGAGTGGCACCGGCACCAAGTCAACGTTGGAACAACGACTGCAATAACTATGACACAAATGGGTAGCAAATTCATTTTCCTTTCAAAGAGGAAAAAAAACGACTCCTCATTATTGTTGTTGTAGTAGCAACTGGCAACATAGAATTGAAATTTGATAAGCATGAGAAAATTTTTCATGAAGAATCTAATGATTCTTCGATGATATTTCATAATTATAGATATTTTTTAAAAACTAATTTTGATTAGAGAGGAGCATAATTATGATATATATGTAAGACATAATTTAATGGAAGGAATTTCTTCGGCTACTTTCTCCAAACAAGCATGATATGTTGGCATTTGACAGGGCTTAATGCCCAAAATCCCCCCTAAAGTATCATAAAAAGGACATTTTACCTCATATTTTTTTTTGGTCCAACTTTGTCCTCTGAAGTATGAAATAAGGACACTTTGCCCCCCGCCGTAACAGAATTCAGTCACGTGCGATCACGTATAACTAGCGAGTCTGTTAACTTAAGGTCTTTTGCTGATGTGGAATTTCCACGTCAGCCAAAATTTGGGCTCCACCTGGATTTTTATCAATTTCTATAGATGTAAAAAGGTTGACGGGGCCCACTTTTAATTGGAGTGAAAATTCCACGTCAGCATACTACTTCGAATTAACAAACCCGTTAGTCACATGCACACACGTTAATAAATTCTGTTATGGCAGAGGACAAAATGTCTTTATTTCATGCTTCAGGGGTAAAGTTGGAAAAAAAAATTCGGGGACAAAGTGTCTTTTTTGTATGAGGGATTTTGGGCATTAAGCCCATTCGACATATCAGCAAAGTCAAGGGGGAATGAATCATAATATTCTAGTTATTATAGTTATTAAAACTTATAATTTCATCTCGAAAGGTCTCAAATTCTTGAGATTCTCCTTTCCTATAAATATCCAATAAAATCAAGATATGAAAATGCAATGAATAAATCCATTAGTTAACGAGTAATGCTAGTGAAATTAAGTAGTCATTATGACTTCGAAAAAAAAATGAAAAGACAGAAAACAAAATGCTTTTAGCCTTTCGGCCTTTCCAAAGGTATTGTTAATGTTATAAATTCAGTTTGGGCTACATTATTCAAAGCCATTAAGCATTTCAAAAGTCTTTCAAGAAGCAGAGGACGGTAGTGCGGAAGCAAACCGGTGGTGCTTATGCTGGTGCACGATGAAGAAACGTAGCAAACAAAATAGCCGTCAGAAGAAGAAAGCTAATTGCAATATTTCCAATTCAGATATAATCAGTAATCTGCCAAATGGGGTAATAGACAATATCTCGTCTTTTTTGCCATTACGAGATGCAACGAGGACAAGTATACTATCAAAGAAATGGAGGTATAAATGTCTTTACCTTTCTAAACTAGTGTTCGACCAAACTTTTGGCCAATTAGTGGCAGGAAATGCGGCACTCTTTAATAGTAAGGATATAATAGCATCAATATTGTTTCAAATTCTTTCACTCCATCGTGGGAACCTGCTCAAATTTACACTTACAATACCCACATTGAAAGGCTGCCCAGAGATGGACCGTGTGATACTTTTCCTCTCTAGTAAGAACTGTGAGGAACTTGAGTTTTATGTCTGCGCGCGATAGCTATGGCCAAAGCTTTTATAAGCTGCCTACATGTCTGTTCTTATGTGTGCATCTGAGCATTTTGAAGCTGCGATTTTGCATATTCAATCCACCTCCTACATTCACAGGATTTCACAAGCTCGTTTGTGTTGAATTTTATAGAATACAGTTCACTGCAAATCATGCCGCTGAAAGTTTCATCTCGAAATGCCCATTTCTTGAGCGATTGACTTTGACATATTGTATCAACACTGAACAGCTTGAGGTTTGTGCTCCTAATCTAAAATATTTCAGCTTCCGTGGACTGCTTGTTTCTATCCGTTTCAAAAACACCCCCGTTCTTGCAACTGTGATTATTTATGGAGGATTTGACATTGCTAGACTTTCTACTGTGGAGACTTCAAATTTAATCGACACCTTCATTTGTCTACCTGCAATAGTGCATCTGTGCATTAACCAGGACTTTTTATATTACCTGACTGCTGGCATAATACCTGAACGGCTTCTAATCACTACTCTTGAATGCCTTGAAGTCCTTGAGTTCGATGATATATGTTTTGATAATCAAAGTGAAGTCGATGCAGCTTTTTGTTTAATTAGAAGCTCTCCAAACTTGAGAAAGCTCAAAATTCAGTTTACCATGGAAAGTTATTATTATAAAGAAGATGGAATGGATCCAGCTCTGCATTTCTTAGAAGATTATGATTGTTTGCATCGGCTTCGAGAGGTAGAGTTGACTGAAGTCTATGATACTAGGTATGTATTTGATTTGGTGAGGTTTCTATTGGCCACATCATTCAAACTGGAGAAGATGGTTATTCAGTCCATTGAGGGAACTTTGGCGACTAAAAATCTAAAAATTGTGAAAGAGGTGACTCGATTTAAACGTGCTTCTCAACATGCTGAAATCATATACTTAGATCATGCTAGGATGAGTAGCTTGTTTAGCAATTAGCATGTAAGAGGTATCATCAGACGAGTTATGTCCTGGAATTTTGTTAGAATCTGAATATTGACAGATTAGATTAACTAAGTCTTATGCAAATACTTGTAAGACCATTAATGGTATTGTTTCATTTGATAAAATTGTTTTAATATATGCTTAATGTTTTAATATATGCTTTCGTTAATATTGCAAAATATTTTTACTCCCAAAAGAAAAAAAAAAAGAAAGAACAACCTAAAGAAGAAGAAGAAGAAAGAAAGAGCAATGCTAGTGTTGTACTGGTGTTATTCTAAGAAGGTAAGAACAACCTTGGAAAGCCTCACCTTTGCTTGATTTGTATTGTGACATGCAACATATTTACAAGTTGTAATGGATTTGAGTTTTGTTAGAATTTGGAGCATCCAAATCAAAATCTAATGTCTAGAACCAAGCATTTTGACCCTGCATCACACTATTCCATTTTAAGGTATTGTGCACATGCTTGAATGCAACTTTGGGGCATCAATAGAAGAAGTAGGACATTCAAAACTGAACATCAACATAGATCATTTCAACTTCTATTCTAACGCTGGCTCATAACTGGAAGTTTTGCTATAAAAAAGAACAAGAAAATGCAGTAAGAAGCTAAGCAAACTTGCTGTATATCATGCAACTAGTCAAAACAGTGAAAGACATGATGCAGCAAACCAATTTTAAGAAATTTTAGCATCGCAGTCCACGAATTTGAATTGTTCCTTAAAGCATCTAGGCAGTTGTTCACTCTTGCCATATAAGCTAAATACATAATTATTTTATTTACAAGAAAGGAGAAAAAGAAGTAATAAATCAACAGCATTAGAACAGTATAAAGTCTGCTATAATTTATATACTAGTACTATTAGTGAATAGAGATATAGGGTTGTGAGAATGAACAGAAAATGCCAACATTAACTAACAATAATAAAAGAACAAGAGAACACAGCAAGCCTGAATTAATCTCAACAAATACATTTTGTAACAGAATCAAGAGAGTTGAAGTAATAACAAGAGATATGAATCAATTTGAGGAAAAATACAGAAAGGGGTAATTCCCAACCTGTTCAGCATGTATTAATTCCATCCTTGCAATCTTTTGTCAAATTATAAAAGGTTTCCACACGTGTCTTCGCCCTGTAAAGTACCTCAGTATCCACAGCAACTCTCATGTATCCATCAAACTCAACTGGTTTCCCATCATTCAGCATCATTGTTTCATTGTACCACTCACTTGTGTTACTCCATAATTCCTTGTAATCATCAAGCAAGTGTACCTTATACTGAGACCTCAATTTATCAAAATAGTTATAGAATGGCTCATTTGTTGCTATGTATAGATTCCTCCAAGGCTGAACCATTTCTTTAACCTTCATGAGAATAGCATCCGGGGATGTATCGGCATCCAAGTGTGGCCACAGCTGTTTGTTCTGTGCTTTTTCCCCTCGAACCACATGTACAGCATCGAAATCCCAGTCCATTCGTCCACTGATGTCAGTCACTATGTTCATCAATCTCTTTGATTTCCATAAAGCATGCCATGGCCTCTGAATGTACTTGGCTGCTTGCCCCTCACATACCCTGTACCAATAGTTTTCAGGCTCTGGAGCATCAAATTGCCTCCAAATAATTGTGCTCTTATCTTTCTTAAGTTGCATTGGTGTGACTTTATGGGTTGTTACCTTCTTGACTGGCACTTTTCTTTTATGGCTCCTATCCCATTTCTTCCAATCTCTCAAGAACTCACTCTCCTCCACAATGGATGCTTCCTCCTTAAGATGCTCAAAATCAAAATAAAACCGAAAATCTTTTCCCTCTTCATCCTTATGGCTTGAACTGTAAGTGGAAGATAAACATAAGCTTAAATCCATCACAAACGTCCTATTCAAATACATAGCCTCCCCTAAACCACACAAGAAACTCCACAAGTAATGATTCATTCCCTTGCAGTAGTCCCCTCCCCGTGCATAATACAGATACCTCCCCTTTCTAAAGTTCATTTCCGAACCCAAGGTTGGTATGGTATCATTTATCTCTTCATCACGCATTGGTGGTGCTAGTTTGGCATGTGCACCAGTCCTTGTGGCGTTAGGTCTAATCCTAGGCCTCCGAGCATTAGTGCCAGAATGCCACCCATTGGCGTGCACTATTTTATAGGTACAATTCTCTCCATACCCAAATCTGAACCTTCTAAAATCCCTGTACTTCCTCCACGACTTTTCTTTCTTGTTCCTAAACCTCCAAGCCACATCACACTCGTCTGGTCTGGACCCATTGACCGGAGTTTGATACTCCAGAAATACAATAGACTTGAAAGTTTTCAAATTAAACCTTTCAACAGTGATCAAAAGGCGTGGATCCGAACAATTCACAACACTTAACTCCTCACATTCTGAATCTGACTTTACACTCAAATTTGAGAGTTTCTCTTCAGACTTCTCAATCACAGTTTCAGTGATGGGATTGAGTGCCATAGCAGGGGGCACTGCAGGAGTGGCCGCAGCAACTAAATCCTCACCGGTTTTGAGAACAGAATTGTCATCTTGGAAAGTGGCATTTTCAGTTTGAGTGAAGAGTTTGGTTAAGGCCGGAGCAGACTCCAGCCATGGATCTGGGGGTTGGTAGGTGATGGCAATAACAGTAAATATGAGTACTGAGAATACAAAAACTGAGAAACATAGATTGCTTATCAGTTTTATCAGATTTTGTCCAATTGGCTCAGTACTTAACTCTGATTCCTTCATGGGTTTTCTCTAATCTTTGAAAACCCAATTGCAAAAAACACTAATCAGATCTCCAGATAAACTAACAAAAAACCCCAACTTTACTAATGAAGATGGAATCACTAATCAGAATCCTTCCTGGGTTTTGTTTATCTTTGAAAACCCAATAGCAACAACTAATCAGATCTTGATGAAACTAGAAAACTGAAGCAAATTAATAAAGCAAAAAGCTGAAGACTTGAATATCACTTACATGTAAAATGCTTCAATGGGGTCTAGTTTTCCCGGAAACCCAATCTAAAGAAGTAATCAGATCCTGGATTTGAACAAGAGAAAGCAGAGCTCGGAAGCAGAGGAAATGAGATAACAATGGAAGTAAGGATAGAGAGGGAGAAAGAGAAGAGGAGATCTGGAGAATGATTCTGCAATAGAAGAAAAAGGTCTCAGACAGAAATGTGAAGTGAAATTACAAACTTGAGTTTGAATTTGGTTTGGGTTTTGTCTGATTTACGCAAAGATTTTGCTGAATCTGCTGTTGAGTAGTTTACACTTCACTTTCTCCTAAAAAACTCTAGTGAACAGCGGCGGTGCCACGTCAGCTTCAACAGATTTGGACATCTCATTTGCCTTCAAGACAAAAATTAATTAATTGTTTATTACTATTATAATTACTACTACTAATAAAAATATGTGATAGCTGTACTTTAACAACAAAAAAATTAAAAAAAATTGTTTCTTTCAAAAAAAAAATTAAAAAAATTGTTAATTTACCTATAGAAACATAAGTTTTAATGTTAAAATATAAATTAGCTTAATATAAGTTTTTGTGGAAAATGTTTTTAATAAATTAAAACCTTATGGACATTTTTTAAGAAGAAAAAAGGTCCAAATTCATTTCCATTTTTGGTTAAGCTATATTCATGTTGTTCTTTTTTTTTCTTTTTTTTTTCCATTTGAAAGAAAAAGAATGAAAAATCACATAAAAAATCTAACTAAATATTCGAAATTTGTATGATAATATTCTATTTCCATCCAAAGAATGGTGACATTTCACCTAAATTCAAGGTAGATTGATAAAATTGCACAAGTGATAAATTAGAAACCCAATAATATCTTGTATAGATGGGTAAAATTTGATCCTTATACAAACAGATTTAGATATGACAACAATTCACAATTATCTTCTTGATACAAACAAGAGTTCAATTAGCTTACTCTGACATGAAAAGTAAAAGGATTTGTCATATTTCACCCACAATATTACTAAATCAATATATTTGGGAATCTCTCATTTCTCAAACAAAGGCATGGGCATAATCATGGTAATGGAAAGTTTTGTTGATGAAGTGAGCCAACCATCTTGAAGCTGCAAAGCATAAGATTGCCACTGAAACCATTGCAGTTCTAGCCACCATTGACATTGCATTCTGCTTTGTTGCTGCAATAAACCCAATTAAACCAATGGACATAACTTGCAAAATGATTTCCAGTGTATTCAGACACTTATGTGCAGCACTGCAACTCTTGCAGTTCACCACATGAGACCAGTACCTGCACAAGTCAATCAAAATGTTGATTCTTTAAGCTATTAATTCATGTCAAACTAATTTCCCGTTTTCGCCGATAAATATAATCTTCAACACAAAATTACCTGTCCATAAGCTGTTCTCTAGGAGGAGATGGAGGAAGAGCACCAGTAAATTTCCCCCTCCAATCAACTTTGCCACCAGCATACTTGTTTAACCACATTCTGAAACCAACCACTAAGGCATCTGATTTTGTAGGCACAAAATAAGCTTTCTGCCAATTTTTAGACCCTCCCAAATCCATTAGCCTTTGCTCCTAGGATGACAAAGCCAGTTGCATAATTAAACTTAGTTATAAAAAACTAATACGTGGAGTTCTCCATCATTAGTTGATTACATAATTATATCAGTCGATTGAAAGTTATGTCAGACAGAGATCTAGGAATAACCTGAACATGAAGAAGATACAAATCAGAATCAAGAGTCAGGTTTTGTCCAATGTGAAAGATCCATCTTGGAACAATTCTCTCAATCCAAACACCAGAGTTCCTTGGGAAGCTCCATATCAATCTGCTATGACCTGGACTGACTGGAATACACATTAAAATCATAGAAAACCTCTGATATGCCGGTGATGCCTGCACAAATTACTACTAATTAAGTTATATGAATAAAACCACTGAGAAAACCAATAACAACAATATAACATATTTAATTATATAAAACAGTTAATATAAGGTTGAATGTGGAACCTTTTTGGTTTCAGCTGATTTTTCAGATCCATCTACTTGATCAACAGGAGGAACTGTAAAACCATGAAAGATGCAAGGTGCATAAAACTGAGACAAGCCCCAGTCCAGCTTTCCGGTGAAACCATTTGCATATAGTGTATTGACACTCATATCAAGTGGCATGCCCCCTTCTCTGTCAACCTTCACTGCATAAATTTATCTATATATGTCAATGTCAGGGCAAGTACGGAACAATCATGAAATACATTAAGAAATTCTTACCTGGGGGGTTTGGAATTTGCAATAGTTTATAATGTGAATAAGGAACATGAGCAGGATCCACAAAATTTTCAATCAATACCTCGTACCTGAAAGGGCCAAGTTAGTTTTATGCCTATTTGGACTTTAAGGTGGAATTTAAGCATTTAATAAGGAAAATGTTATGACTCTGCATACCCATAAGGAAAATCTCTGCTTCCCATCAACTTTGAGTATGAAGGATCGTCCAATTCTGCAATGTAAGGGGGCTTTTTCTTCATAATGATATTTTTATATTGAGGATCCGTATTTGGCCAAAACCAGACAATTTCATGCTGCACAGTGCTTGGATAAGCAGCCACACATGCTTTCTTGAATTTATGGACCTGCAAATTTGAATGTGACAAGAACAGATGAATCATGCAAATATGAGTTGGATTAAGAAAGCAAGTTGAAATATTCAATTCAAGAGGGAATAAATTATATTATATTTACAGGAGGGCCATCTGGAGGAGCTTGAGGAATGAGTTTGCAGTGACCAGAGCCATTAAAGCACCAACCATGATAAACACATTGCAGTCTTCCCCATTGGTCAATTCGTCCTTCAGACAAAGGAGCTAACCTATGAGGACACGAATCATCAAACACTTTCCACTCATTCTCATTTTTATCCCACCAAACCACCAGATCAAGTCCCATCACTCTCTTTGCATGCGGTTTCTTCTTATCCAAGTCACACACCGGCATAACCGGGTACCACTGCGAGTACCAATCGAATTTCTCTTCCTTACTGTCAACCTCAGGTGGCTTTGGCTCCTCCATGGATTCTGTTGTTGATGACAGGGCAGTAAACAGCTTAAATTTTGATGTGTTTCTGAGAATAAGTGGTTTGAACAGAAAGTTCTGATGATTCAAAGGTTTAGTAAAAATCTGGGTTTCGTTGATTGGCCTTGTTGGGTTAATGTAGGGTGAAGGAACAATGGCAGAAGATGATGCTCTGAGAACATCCATGGCTGCTTGCCTCTCTCTTTCTTCTTCTTATTTTGGGTATCTTTTTAAGTATTCATGTATAAATATATGGTGATTAAATCCACAAGGTTGCGCAAGGACTTTGAAGCTTAAAGCCTGAAAGTGATTTACCAAGAGATGTACGAGAATGGAAGAAAAGCATGCAGTTGAAATGACAAGTTGTGGGGTTTGTTGGGCTTTTAGATATTGCAAATGAAATGAAAGAACATGGGGGTTGAACTGGCGACCTGCTTTAGAAGACAGCAGAGTTTCGAATTTGGTTGTCCTCCCTCTCCCTTTAGTTGTCATGTTCTGTCTGTCTTTGTTCAACAGAAAAAGAAAAAAGAATCCACAAGTTGTGTTTCCAGATAGGAGAAAGCATTAAAATAATAATACCAAATAATTGTGTAGATATATAAAATTTGAGTCTCATACATATAGATTTAGATATTATAATACAAATTCACAATTATCTTCTTGATACAAATAAGTGTTCAAATAGCTTAACCTGACATGAAGAGTAAAAAGGATATGCTAATGGGGAATCTCTTCTCTCTCTAATCTCAAAGAAAGGCATGGTTATAGTCATGATAATGGAGCCTTCATGCTGGTTTTCAGTTTATCTTCAGATTGGCCTAAAACATTTTTTTAGAAGAAAACTTGTTTCATTCAGAAGGGCTTAATGCCCTTTTTTCCCTATGAACTCTCAATTTAGAACCCCGTTAGTTCCTCTTAAACTGGTAACAGTGATGGTGCCCATCACCGCACTAACATGCCAATGCCACATGACACAACAATGATATGTCAACAGTTGGTCTGACGCGACAATGCCAAGTGGGTTAGATTGGTCCAAAGTGGCATTGCCACCTCAATGATATGACGACACGGTCATGCTTACCGTTTAAGAGGGACTAATATAAGACGCCAAATGAGAGTTTAGGGGCAAGATGTCCAAAATTGAAGTTTATAAGACAAAACGTCCAAATCGTAAAAGCTCAGGGCAAAATGAGCATTAAGCCCATTCAAAAATCAAAGAAACAACACCAGTCAATGTAACTTACTGGTCTTCTAAGTTGGTTCATAAATGGTGTAGGCCAAAAATTTTGCTTGCCCCAAATTTCCGATCGAAGTAATTGACAGGTCTTCGTAGTCGGTTGTCTCGCTTTAATATACGTTCTCTAATAAGGGCAAAATGCTCTTGGAAAAAAGAAAGCAATAAAGAGCACAACCGAATGAAGTAGACTGACATGGACTTAATAGTGGAAATTTGAGCTCAACCCAACCATTCGTTACTTAATCGACTGCCAATTAATGATACTTGGATAATATAATCCAATGACCAAGACTTTTGAGCATTCAATTATCCAAAAAACAAGTTAGGATCACTTTCTTGTAAGTTGTTTAGCGCAAACTCAAATTTCTATAAGATCATAATCACTTGTAATATCACTGCACGACTTTGAATTTTTCTAATAGATGGTAATAGTGGAAATTTCGTATGTACATTACATAAATTTGGAAAAACTTTCTTTTATGATCTTTGACGTATAATGAATAATTAATATTCTGAACCCTATAAACACTCATGTACACACCATTCATATATCATACCACTACCCACTACCAATTACCAAACATATTATTATTATTATTATTAAGAAACATGTTGTCCTTACTTAAAGCCTACCATAATTTCCTTTTGCTTGCTTTGTTTTTCCTGAGCTTTGAAGCTAATCTTCCATCATCTTCTTCTTCACCAACACATTTGTGCTCTCAGACAGAAGCTACTGCACTCATCCAATTCAAGACCTCTTTTTCCATTGATTCTGTCGCTTCTTCGTATTGCGATGATGTTGCCGGTACCAAATCTTATGCAAAGACAGAATCGTGGAAGGAAGGGACAGATTGCTGCTCATGGGATGGAGTAAGTTGTGATGAGAAAAAAGGTCAAGTGATTGGGCTTGACTTGAATTGCAGTAGGCTCTATGGCACCTTCTCTTCAAATAGCACTCTTTTCCATCTTCATCACCTTCGGGAACTCAACTTAGCCTTCAATTATTTCAACCATTCCAAAATGCCATCCAAGTTTGGCGGGTTTCCAAATCTAGTTTATCTCAACCTTTCTTCCTCATTCTTTGGAGGACAAGTGCCATTGGAGGTCTCCCACTTGTCAAAATTGGTTTCACTTGATCTCTCTTGGCCTGAAAATTATTATCCAGATCAACCGCTAGTACTTGACAAGGATACTTTTAAAAGACTTGTTGGGAACTTAACACAAGTGAGAGGACTGTTTCTTGATGGAGTCGACATGTCTTCCATTAATCCTAGTGCTTTGATGAACCTATCCTCGTCTTTGAGGTCTCTTAGTCTCCGTCTTTGTGGTTTGAGAGGGAAATTCCCATCCGAGGTCCTCCACCACCTGCCAAAATTGTTTTCACTTGATCTCTCTTGGAATTTTGATGAACCGCTTGACAAGGTTACTTTTGAAAGACTTGTTGGGAACCAAACAGAGTTGAGAGATCTTTCTCTGGATGGAATCAACATGTCCTCAGTCACTCCTAATGCCTTGATGAAGTTGAACCTATCCTCGTCTCTGAGGTCTCTGAGTCTCGAGGATTGTGATTTGAGAGGGGATTTCCCAGAAAACGTTTTCCAACGGCCAAAGCTCAAGTCACTCAAATTAGGAGGCAACCAAAACCTCAATCTTCCAAAGTTGAATCATAGCAGCAGCAATCTACAAGTTTTGGGACTGTCGGAGATGTCCATCTCTACAGGATTGCTCGATTCCATCAGCAGTTTACAGTCCCTGAAAGATTTGATTCTATATGATGCTTCTTTCCTAGGAGGAGGAGGATTCCCTCTCTCAATCATGAATTTATCATCTTTGGAGGTTTTAAATGCTGATGGAGCACAATTCTCTGGAGGGTTAAGTACGGTATTGCCCGACTCAATTGGCAATCTTGTTTCCTTGCAATATTTGAGTCTTTCCGGTTGCAGCATGACAGGATCAATTCCGATATCATTGGGGAACCTCTCGCAACTCCGAGTGTTAGAGCTGTCATTTAACCAATTTAGAGGACAAATTCCATCCTCTCTTACAAACCTGAGAAAACTTACATACTTGGACCTTGGTTACAATCAACTAGAGGGCAGAATTCCAGATGAGGTAAATGCTTTTCCTAATCTAATCTTTCTCCGGTTGTCTTCCAACTTACTCAACGGCACACTTCCATCATGGTTGTTTACCGCTTCTTCCTCCTTAAGGTACATAGATCTCTCTCATAACCAATTCAGTGGTCCTATTCCATCTTCAATATCCCAACAACTCAACCTTGTTTATCTCCGTTTATCATACAATAATCTAAGTGGTGTTGTAGAGTATGAAATGTTCTCAAAACTCCAAAATCTCACTATCCTTGATCTTTCATATAACCGTGATCTATCCTTGATCAATTCTAATCCTTCTAGTGCTGATTATACATTGCCTAATCTTCGATATTTGGGGTTGGCTTCTTGCAAAGTTACTGAATTCCCCCCATTTTTAAAAGCCTCAAAAGGTTTAGAATCTTTAGACCTTTCCAACAATAGAATTCAGGGCAAGATTCCCAAATGGATGTGGGATGTGGGGAAGGACTCTTTGACATATTTAAATCTTTCTCACAACTCTTTGACACAAGTTGAGCATCTTCCATGGACGGGTATTGAAGCTCTTGACCTCAGCTCCAATGTCATTCATGGAGATCTTCCAATTCCACCTTATGGAACAAGTGTCTTTTTCATTTCAAATAACAGTTTGAGTGGAGAAATCTCTTCTCTCATATGCAATGTGACTTCTCTTGAAAATCTTGACTTGTCCCACAACAATTTGAGTGGAGTTGTTCCACATTGTTTGGGAGATTTGAGCAGTAGCCTTTTGATGTTGAATCTAGGGGTGAACAAGTTGTATGGGATCATTCCTCCAATTTTTGCAGAGTATTGTCGATTGAGTTTTCTCAACTTAAATGGCAATCAATTAGAAGGGCCTCTCCCAAGATCTATCCATAACTGCCGACAACTGCAAGTGCTAGATCTCGGTAACAACAAGATCAACGGTACATTTCCTCATTGGCTGGGAAGTCTTCCAAACTTGCAAGCTCTTGTATTGAAGTCAAATCGATTTCACGGTTCCATAATTGGCACTAGGTCTGACCGTTCCTTCTCCAATATCCAAATTTTTGACCTCTCAAGTAATCATTTTAGTGGTCCGCTACCTGTGAGATATATACAAAATTTCAAGGCTATGATAAATCTCACAAAAGATGAAATTGCAGCGTCATACATGGGTACCCTCAACTTCTCTTATAGCGGCTCCTATAGCTATAGCTATTATTCTATTGAAATTTCAATAAAGGGACAAGAGATGGAATTGTTGAAAATTTTCACCATGTTGACGACCATTGACCTTTCAAACAATAAGTTTCAAGGAGAGATTCCAATGGTTATTGGAAAGCTGAACTCACTCAAAGGGCTTAACCTTTCTCATAATAACCTTAGCGGTTGTATCCCCTCATCCATAGGGGATTTGGTTAGTCTTGAATGGTTGGACCTCTCTTCAAACAAGCTGGTGGGGAAGATTCCGCAGAGTTTGGTTGATCTGACATCTCTTTCAGTCTTAAACTTGTCCAAAAATCAGCTTCATGGTCAGATTCCTCAAGGCAAACAATTCAACACCTTCGGAAACGATTCATATGAAGGAAACATGGGATTATGCGGATTTCCAGTCTCTAAAGGTTGCAGCAACAACAATGAGACTCCACCTTCAAACTTGCCTAGAGGAAATGATGGATCAAACTCAAACATTACTTTTGGGTGGAAAGAAGTGTCGATAGGTAATGGATGTGGACTAGTGTTTGGTCTGGCAGTCGGATATGTCGTTTTCCAAACTGGTAAACCGAAATGGTTTGTGACTTTGGTTGAAGACATGCAGCATAAGAGGCGAAAGAAGCCAAAGATTGGCAATCGCAGTGGTGGAAGAAGAAGGATCTAGTTGCGGAGGTATGTCTTTGTCTTTATTAGTTATCAATATATGTGTGTTTGTTGTATTCTATATAATTATGAAGATAGGTCAAATTTGAGCCAAACATATAGATTTAGATATGATACAAATTCACAATTATCTTCTTGATACAAACAAGTGTTCAATTAGCTTAATCTGATATGCAGAGTAAAAGGATATGTTATATATTCTAATTAGTTAAAGCACGTGCGCTGCACGTATGTTAATAATTGATAAATCATATATTCCACACATGCGTACTTTCATTTTCATAAATTTTGATTAACTAATCATCAAAATCTGATCATTTAGTTTACAAAGATTTGAAATAATCAATCTCATTGAACAAAGAAAAAAAAACTTAAATTATTATACAATTATGGTTATCTTCAACAATGAAGGAAGGTTATCAATTTTCTTATTTGAATTTACTAAAAAAACTACAGGGCTATTAAGAACGAAGTTAAACATTAATCAATTAAGAAGGTTATCGATCTCTGATGCATGAAGAAGAAGAAGAAGAAGAAATAATTTACTAAAAAAACTACAGGGCTATTAAGAACGAAGTTAAATATTAATCAATTAAGAAGGTTATCGATTTCTATGCAAGAAGATTATCAATTTCCTCATCAAATATTCATTAAAAAGCTATTTAAGTTATCAAAGGTTTTTGAATGTTATCAATAAATTCAGTAATTAACCTTATAATGTTAGTAATTTTAGTAGTTGTTTATCAATAATGAAATTTGCCATTGTTCTTCTTTAAGGTTGCTAAAAAAGTTATAGAGGTTATAAAATTTTTATAGTATTATAAGGTAATTTAGTAACCTAACATCTTTAATAAATTTAGTAGCATTTTATCAATTTAATGAGGAGTATAATTTTCATATCTAAGATTAGTAAACAAAGTTGCGAAGATTATAAAAAAAAAAAAGCTATAGTCCCATCAACAAATTCAGTAACCTTATGTTTTTATTACTTTTAATAATTTTCGTCAACTATGAATGTTATTAATATTGTAATCTAAAATTACTAAAAAAGTTATAAAAGGTATTGAAATAGCTATGATGCTTTCTACAAACCTAATTGCGCTCTTGGATGATTTTAGTAACTTTTTATATATAAAAAAAAAGATTATGAATTTTCTTAATTAAAACTATTTAAGATTATATCAAAATTTTTTTTTTGAATGGCAAGATTATATCAAAATAACTATAATACTCGCTATCAAATAAGTTTTGAATGCTACTACTATATTCTAACTTGCACAAAAAAATCCCATTAAAATCACTTAATCCTAATTAATCCATAATGGGAGGGAATAATAAATGCTTTTAAGGTTGTTTCCTTCCTCTTTTCATCTTATTTTCTTTCTCTTCTAAACTCTTTTTTGAAGAACTTCTCACCAATATTCATGATACGTAGGAAAATTTATTGGTTTAACAATTAAAACTTATCTAAAATTTCAAACTATGAAACTCTTGAAAAAAATGAGAATCGGCTTGTTATTCTTAATTGAATGCAGCAAGTATCGTTTTTGGAATATAGAAAGCTTGTATTTTTCTTTCTTCTTCTTATTTTTTGGATTTTCATATTCTTTTGCAAAATTAATTCGTTTTCATCTCAAATTAAATCTTTTGAAATTTTTTAACATCAATCAAGGCAAAGTTGTAAAGAAATTTACAATAATTTTTTTTCTTGATTTTATGTTACATCTATTGCATTTTATTATTACTTTTATGTTTCATTAGATGAATTTAGTTAGAATTAATCCAGTGTTGTTACATAGATAGTATTATTAATCAAATATCAAGTGACTTATCGAGTGACATAGTTTTTTATTAGATGTCTAAAAAAGACGTTTTAGGACCGAGGCATGATGCTATCAACAAATTTAACAACCTTAATTATATTCTTAATTGATATCTTACATCTTTAGTAAGTAATTAATACCGATTTTCTTACATAAGTAATTAACCCAAAAAAAATCTTTAGAGGTTATTAAAAAGGCTACGATGCTATCAATAAAAACTAAGTAACCTTAAATACTTAGTAATTTAAGTAGTAAGATAGTTATCAATTCTCTTACCTAAAATTACTAAAAAAGTTGTAATGGTTATCCAAATTCCAAAAAGGTATTTTACAGTCTACTATTTTGAGTAACCTTACATTATTAGTAAAATTAGTCGCTGATTTTCTTATTTAAGATTACTTAATTAAAAGGTTATAAAAGTTATGAAAACATTATAGTACTATCTAGATTCAAATAATCTTACATCCTTATTAATTTTAGTAACTTTGTATGATCAATAATGAAAGTTGCCAATTTAATTACTTAAGTAATCTACTATAAAAGCTAAAAAAGTTATTAAAATTGTATTTACCAATCCTTGCATTCTTAATTTTTTTTTGCCGAAAAACATTATAGTACTATCTAGATTCAAGTAATCTTACATCCTTATTAATTTTAGTAACTTTTTATGATTAATAATGAAAGTTACCAATTTAATTACTTGAGTAATCTACTAAAAAAGCTATAAAAGTTTTTAAAATTGTATTTACCAATCCTTACATTCTTAATAACATTAGTAAACTTTCATCAATGGTGAAGATTTACCATTTTTTTCCTCAAAAGTTACCGAAAAAGCTATAATAATGAATAATCATAAAAAATGTATTGCACTATATATCAACTAATTCAATGACCTTACACTATAAAGATACAATACTGGTTTTCTTATCTAAGATTAATTACTTAAAAGGTTATGGAAAACATTATAGTACTATCTAGATTGAAAGAACCTTACATCCTTATTAATTTTAGTAACCTTTTATCATCAATAAAAGTTACAAATTTTATTACTTAAATTTACTAAAAATGCTATAAAAGTTATTAAAATTGTATTTACCAATCCTTACTTTTTTTAATAACATCAGTAAACTTTCATCAACGGTGATTATTTACCATATTTTTCTCAAAAGTTACAGAAAAACCTATAATGATCACAAAAGAGGTATGGTACTATCCACTAATTCAATAACCTTACATTTTTTGTAATTTTGGTTATCATATTTCTTATTACATTTTTTGTAATTTTGATTATCATATTTCTCCAAAATCTCACAACTCAACCAAACATACCCAGACCTGTAAATCAAATTTCCAAATAAGGTTATAACTTATAACTAAACTTAATGCAACATGAGGAAGTATAAAATTAAGTGTACAAAATTGGTTCCTAGTTACTAATTCATATGTCCTTCCTTTTTTTTTGGTGATAGAGAAATAATTTATATGCTATATATGCGTATCTTTGGCAAGTTGAAGTAAAATTAAAATTAATATCTCGCTATAACTCTACCAAATTAATGAATGATCAATGTAATCTAAAATAACATAGCAAAAAGGTAATGATCTTATTTAAGGTTACCAAAAAAAACTATAATGATCATTAAAAAGGCATAATACTACTTTCAACTAATTTAATAACCTTACATTCTAGTAATTTTGGTTATCAAATTTCTCATTTATACTTACTTATTAGAAAGCTAAACTATAGTATTATATCAAAAAATGTAGCAATCTTACATGCTTAATAACTTTATCAATGGTGAATGTTATTAATTTTTTAAGTCTAAAATTACTAACAAAGTTGTAGTGAATGAAATACAACACAACATTATTACTATATATAGAACTATACCAAAAAAATTAGTTGAACATTGGTGGTTGATTTATTAAATTAAATTAGATCAATGTCAAAAAAGATTTCAAAATTATAAAAGATATTAAAGATCCGATTTATTTATTATTAAGGAAACAATATTTCTTTTTAGTCAATATGTTTGCACAAATACCTAAGAATTTGAATTAAAAAAAATACCTAAGAATTTAATTAATGTAAGTATTTCAGTTATTATAGTATTATTATTACATTTAATTAATGTAAGTATTTTAGTTATTACTAGTTTTTACTTCCACGTGCGTTGCACGTGACCCAAACTCGATAATTTGTCCAATCTAGTCGAACTCGACTTGATCAGAGAAATTAAACGACTGAAGACCCAACAAACTCGTAATCCGAATGACCCGAGAAATTAACCCGGATGACCCAAAGATATTATAAACTAAAATTATATTTTATTCAATAAAATCCACATTGTTATAATTTTAACCATTCTAAACTATAATTTATTCGATAATAATTATATTATTATTATAATTTTACCTATTATGATTAAATTTGCTAAACTTCATTATATGAACAATTATTATATATGAATAAATACTAAATAAGATTATAATTAGTAATTTGTTTTTTACATGATGAATAAATAATAATTTTTAATTAGTAATTTCTTGACAATTTTTCTATTAGGAAAGAACATAAATTTAGATATTATATTTAATATTTATTTGAACATATACCCCACTTCATACTTAATTATGTATTTAATATTCAAAATTATTAATATATAAAGGGACACATGTCAACTTTTTAACCCGTATATGCAGTTTATTAAACTTAACCGATAGTGGATTGTAAAATAAATTGAATAATTAAGACATTAAATAAATTTAAGAATTAAACATTAAAAAATTCAAGGCTGACCCAATTGATCCGAGTCCTAGACCCGAAAAATCCAAAACCCGAATGATCAAGAACCCGAGTGACCTGAGGTCAAAAC
>AWUE01022481.1:0-68249 GCA_001974825.2 Corchorus olitorius | reverse complement strand
GCAGCGTCATACATGGGTACCCTCAACTTCTCTTATAGCGGCTCCTATAGCTATAGCTATATTCTATTGAAATTTCAATAAAGGGACAAGAGATGGAATTGTTGAAAATTTTCACCATGTTGACGACCATTGACCTTTCAAACAATAAGTTTCAAGGAGAGATTCCAGTGGTTATTGGAAAGCTGAACTCACTCAAAGGGCTTAACCTTTCTCATAATAACCTTAGCGGTTGTATCCCCTCATCCATAGGGGATTTGGTTAGTCTTGAATGGTTGGACCTCTCTTCAAACAAGCTGGTGGGGAAGATTCCGCAGAGTTTGGTTGATCTGACATATCTTCAAGTCTTAAACTTGTCCAAAAATCAACTTCATGGTCAGATTCCTCAAGGCAAACAATTCAACACCTTCGGAAACGATTCATATGAAGGAAACATGGGATTATATGGATTTCCAGTCTCTAAAGGTTGCAGCAGCAACAATGAGCCTCCACCTTCAAACTTGCCCAGAGGAAATGATGGCTCAAACTCAAACATTACTTTTGGGTGGAAAGAAGTGGCGATAGGTTATGGATGTGGACTAGTGTTTGGTCTGGCCGCCGGATATGTCGTTTTCCAAACTGGTAAACCGAAATGGTTTGTGACTTTGGTTGAAGACATGCATCATAAGAGGCGAAAGAGGCCGAACATTGGCAATCGCAGTGGTGGAAGAAGAAGAAGGATCTAGTCGCTCCAAAAGTTTGGTCCATGGTGAAAGGTAGGTCTTTGTCTTCATTAGTTATCAATATATGTGTTGTATTCTATAATTAATATAGATTTAGATATGATACAAATTCACAATTATCTTCTTGATACAAACAAGTGTTCAATTAGCTTAATCTGATATGCAGAGTAAAAGGATATGTTATATATTCACTATACACAATACTAAATTACATTTGGGGAATCTCGTCTCTCTCTCTAATCTCAACGAAAGGCATGGTTATAGTCATGATAATGGAAAGTTTTCTTGATGAAGTGAGCTAACCATCTTGAAGCTGCAAAGCATATGATTGCCATTGAGACCATTGTTGTTCTAGCCACCATTGACATTGCATTCTGCTTTGTTGCTGCAACAATCCCAATGACAAAGTCATGACATTGCATTCGCTCCTGCAACGACAAAGCGAGTGAGAGGTGGCATAAAACTAATTAAAAAATATTGAGATCTCTGCCATTAGTTGATCAAATAATTTTATCAGTCGGTAAACAAAAGTGAGTGTATTGAAACTTATAAGACCAACCACAAAGGCGTCTGACTTTGTAGGCACAAAACAAGCTTTTTGCCAATTCTTATAAGACCCTCCAGTTTCCACTATCTTTCGCTCCTGCAATGACAAAGTGAGTTCTATGTCCATTTTTTTTATCACATATTTGTATCAGTCAGTAAATAAAACAAAGTCTTTTGAAGAATGGTTATGATAGGGAATTACCTCAACATGGAGAAGATGCAAATCAGAATCAAGAATCATGTTTAGTGCAATATGAAAGAACCATCGAGGAACAATTTTTTCAATCCAAACATCAAAGTTCCTTGGGAAGATCCATATCAGTCTGCTATGACCTTGACTGACTGGAATACACATAAAAATCAAAGAAACCATTCGATTTGCTGCTGGTGCCTGCACAAGTTGCTTACTAAGTTGTGAATAAAACCACTGGAGAAAGAAAACCAATAACAACAAAATAACATATTAATCACCTTAATAATCAATTTAAGGCTGAATATTGAAAATTTTTGGTTTCAGCTGTTTTTCAAGCTCCATTTACTTGATCAGAATCTGGGAGTACAAAAGTATGAAAGATGCAAGGTGCAATATATTCAGGATAGCCCCAGCCCTGCTTTCCAGTGAAACCATTTACATGTAGTTTCCTGACTTCAATATCAATTTGTCTGCCCCTTTCTTTGTCAACCTTCTCTGTGAAACAGAATATACTAATTAGATCAATGCATGAAAATCTTTTAAAAAAAAAAATCCTACCTGTGGGGGTCCCAGTTTGCATTATTCCATTATTCCATAATGTGCATATTGAACATGAGCAGGATCCATAAGATTTTCGATCAAGACTTCATACCTGAAGATTCAGAGTAAGTTTACTTGAAGAATTTCAGCATATATCCATAATTTTATGACTCTCATGCATCTAGTTATACAATTTCAATAGTGCTCAAGGGTAAGCTTTTAATACTCTCACAAGTTAAGACTTGGCATACCCATAAGGAATATCTCTGTTTCCGATCGCCTTTGTGAATGAAGGATCCTCCAATTCTGCAATGTAAGGGGGCTTTTTCTTCATGATGATATCTTTGTATTGAGGATCGGTATTTGGCCAACGCCAGACAATGTCATACTGCACGGTGCTTGGATAAACAGCCACACATGCTTTCTTGAATGTATGGACCTGCAAATTTGAATGTGAAGGAAGGTAAAGAAGAGAAAGCTTTTTCACAAAAATGCTCACACCAAGAAATCTTATAGGACACTGCTGAAAATGACTACAAAATTAACATTAATTTCAACTAACAGCTGAAGTATGCAAGAACCTTCAATGGCTATACTTATAAGTAAATCAAGCATACAGTATGTTCTTCCATAACAAATTAAATATCAGTTAAGAGCTTGATCATTTTTGAGTAGAGCCCTTAATTAGAATGGAAAATTTAACACTTCATTTTCCAACTAGGGCACAATTATTACATCTGGAATAAGTACTTCCACCTAGCAATTTTTAGGCCTTCGGCAATATTCTTGAAAGAATTGCTTTCTTCCCTTTTGTTTGTGCCACATAGCATTTCCATCCATAAGAGTGTTATTTTGCTTATTTGATTGTGAAGTAATTGATTAGGGCTCAAATTGATAGTAATTAATGGAATTAGGAGCTCAAAATTGATTGAATCAAATAGAAGAGCATACTTTGTACTTCAGCCTAATGTATTCAATTGTTGATGTCAAAAGAAGATAATAATGCCAGCTAAGTTAACAAGAATAGATCAAACATGCAAACATGAATTTTGATCGAATTGAATTGAGAAAGCAAGTTATGAGATTCAAGAAGGAATATAATGTTACCGGAGGGCCATCAGGAGGAGCACCAGCCATGGACACAAATCATCAAACACTTTCCACTCATTCTCATTTCTGTCCCACCAAACCACCAGATCAAGCCCCATCACTTTCTTTGCAAATCACACACCGGCATAACTGGGGTACCATTGCGAGTACCAATCAAATTTCTCTTTCCCACTCTCAACCTGAACTTCTGGCTCGGGTGGCTTTGGCTCCTCCATGGATTCTGTTGTTGCTGGGTTTGATGACAGGGCAGTAAACAACTTGGATTTTGATGTGATTTTGTAAATAAGTGGTTTGAACAGCAAGTTCTGAGGAGTCAAAGGTTTAGTAAAAAACTGGGTTTTGTTGATTGGTGTTGTTGGGTTACTGTATGGTGAAGGAACAATGGCAGAAGATCCTCTGAGAACATCCATGGCTGCCTGCCTCTCTTCCTCCTTATTTTGGGTGTTCTTTAGTTTCACAAGTTAAACAACGCAAAGAGGAAGAAAGAGACAGGTGAACAACTTTGAGGCTTAAGGCCTGAAAGTGATTCACCATGTAATGTAAACACCCCATGAACAAAAATAAACTTTTGTCGTGTCTGTAAATTTGCGCCACGTTACATTGCATGATTTGATATACTACAGTAATAAAGTTTTAGTGGGCAAAAAAAGAAAGAATTTTTTATATTAGAAACCCAATAATAATCTTGTAGATGGGTAAATTTTGAACATTATAGATATAGATTTAGATATGGTAAAAATTCACAACTATATTCTTGATACAACTGTTCAATTAGCTGAACTTAACATGCAGAGTAAAAGAATATGTTATATTCACTATCCACAATACTTACTAAATTATATTTGTGGAATCTCTGATCTCTTTGATCTCAACGTAAGGCATGGTTATAGTCATGGTAATGGAAAATTTTGTTGATGAAGTGAGCTAACCATCTTGAAGCTGCAAAGCATATGATTGCCATTGAAACCATTGTTGTTCTAGCCACCATTGACATTGCATTCTGCTTTGTTGCTGCAACAATCCCAATTAACCCGACGGATATGACTTGCAAAACGACTTCCAGAGCGTTCAGACCCTTGTGTGCAGTATTGCAACTCTTGCAGTTCACCACATGGGACCAGTACCTACAGAAGTCAATCAGAATTGATTCTTAAGCTATTTAACACTAATTTACGGTTTTCATTAATAGATATATCATCATAGGCAAATGCATGCATGGCGAACTCTTCGCGATTTTCCAGGTGGTATCTACATACACAAAAGGATGTCAAGGTTGTAGGGGTGAAGTTATTTAGTTTACCTTTCCAGCAGCTGTTCTCGAGGAGGAGATGGCGGAAGAGCTCCACTAAACTTCCCCCTCCAATCAACTTCACCATCAGAATACTTGTTTAACCACCTTCTGAAACCAACCACTAAGGCATCTGACTTTGTAGGCACAAAACAAGCTTTTTGCCAATTCTTAGACCCCCCAATATCCTCTATCTTTCGCTCCTACAATGACAAAGTGAGTGACAGGTAGCATAAACCTAATTAGAAACTATTAATATATATATGAGTTCTCTGCCTTTAATTGATCAAAGAATTTTATCAGTCGGTAAACAAAAGTAAGTGTATTGAAACTTATCTTTCAGCCAGAGATATAGGAATTACCTGAACATGAAGAAGATACAAATCAGAATCAAGTATGAGGTTTTGTCCAATATGAAAATACCATCTTGGAACAATTTTATCAAGCCAAACAGCGAAGTTCCTTGGGAAGGTCCATATCAATCTGCTATGACCTGGACTGACTGGAACACAAATAAAAATCAAAGAAGCCCTCCGATTTGCTGCTGGTGATGCCTGCACAAATTACTAAGTTATGAATAGATCCAGTGGAAAATCCAATAACAACAATGTAACAAACTAATTACAGAACTTTCCCAAAAAAAAAAAGCTAATTATAGAACTAGTTATTTAAAGGTTGAATGTGGAACCTTTTTGGTTTCAGCTGATGTTTCAGTTCCATCTACTTGCTCAACAGGAGGATTTGTAAAAGCATGAAAAATGCAAGGTGCAATAAATTCAGAATTGCCCCATTCCTGCTTTGCAAAGAAGCCATTTACATCTAGTTTCTTGACACTCATATCAAGTGGTCTGCCCCCTTCTCTGTCAACCTTCACTGTGAAAGTGAATATACCAATTAGATCGATGCATGAATTTATTTATATGTGAGGGGAAGTACAGAAAAACCATGAAACACATAAGAAACTCTTACCTGTGGGAGTCCGAGTTCGCATTAGTCCATAATGTGCATAAGGAACATGAGCAGGATCCATAAGATTTTCAATCAAGACATCATACCTGAAAATGCAAAGTTAGTTTACTTAAAGAGACTTCACCAAATATTCCATAATAATATGCATCCCGACTCCCGTGCTTGTAGTTGTACACCTTGAATAGGACTTAAAGGTGGAATGTAAGCATTTAATAACCTCAAGTTATGATTCTGCATACCCATAAGGAATATCTCTGTTTCCAATTGTCTTTGTGAATGAAGGATCGTCCAATACTGGAATGTACGGGGGCTTTTTCTTCATTATGATATCTTTGTATTGAGGATCAGTATTTGGCCAAAACCAGACAATGTCATGCTGCACGGTGCTTGGATAAGCAGCCACACATGCTTTCTTGAATGTATGGACCTGCAAATTTGAAAGTGAAGGTAATAAAGAGAAAGCCTTTTCACAAAAATGCTCACACCAAGAAATCATATAGGAAATTGCTAAAAATGACAAAGACTACAAAATTAACATTAATCTTAACCTAATAGCCGAAGTACACAATAACTGTTCCAGGCTATACTAAGTAAATCAAGCAGACCGCTATGTTCTTTCATTACAATCAGTTAAGCCTAATCACTTTCTTTAGGATCACTTGAGAGTAGAGCCCTTATTTAAAATGGAAAATTTAACACTTCATTTGCTAATTACGGCAGGATTATTCCCTCTGGAATAAGTACTTCCACCTTGCATTTTTTAGGCCTTTGGCAAAATTCTTAAAGAAATGATTTCCCCCATTTGTTTGTGCCACATAATATCTCATCTACAGTTGGTTGAAAAAGAAAAGGGTGCTGTTTTGGTTATGTGATTGTAAATAATTGACTAGAGCTCAAACAGATTGTAACTAAAGGGATATAGGAGCTCAAATAATCGACTTAATCAAGTTGAAGAGCATGTATTGTACTTTAGCCTAAAGTAGTCAATTGTTGATGTCAAGAGAAGATACTAATAAGATAATCATCATGATCATATACTTATCCTAGACATGCAGATCATCTTCTTATTATATTATTACTACTATGTGGATAATAATAATATAAAAACAGAAAGTTTAAGAATTTCCTTTGCTACTACCTTTTCAACAACTAATCCCCAAAAAGATGCTATTAGTAGCTATGTTAACAAGAACAGATTAAACATGCAAATATGAATTGAATTGAGAAAGCAAGTTATGAAATCGAAGAGGGAATATAATATTACAGGAGGGCCATCTGGAGGAGCTTGAGGAATGAGTTTGCAATCACCAGAGCCATTGAAGCACCAACCATGGTAGACACATTGCAATCTTCCCCATTGATCAATTCTTCCTTCAGACAAAGGAGCCAATCTATGAGGACAAGAATCATCAAACACTTTCCACTCATTCTCATTCCTATCCCACCAAACCACCAGATCAAGTCCAAGAACTTTCTTTGCATGTGGAACCCTCTTATCCAAATCACACACCGGCATAACTGGGTACCACTCAGAGTACCAATCAAATTTCTCTTTCCCACTCTCGACCTCAACTTCTGGCTCAGGTGGCTTTGGCTCCTCTGTTGTTGCTGGGTTTGATGACAGGGCAGTAAACAACTTGGATTTTGATGTGTTTTTGTGAACAAGGGGTTTGAAAAGCAAGTTCTGATGAGTCAAAGGGTTAGTAAGAAACTGGGTTTTGTTCATTGGTGTTTTTGGGTTCACGTATGGTGAAGGAACAATGGCAAAAGATGATGCTCTGAGAACATCCATGGCTGCCTTGCCTCTCTTTCTTCTTCCTCTGTGTTTTCTGTTTGGGTTTTTTTTAAAAAATTTATTTATTAATATGTTGATTAGTTTACAAGCTTAAGCAAAGAAAAAGAATGGGCAAAAAGTGAAACAACTTTGAGGCTGAAAGTGGTTCACCGTGGAAACATGACATGAGATGGAGATTACGAGGATGGAAGTGAAGCGGTTACTGCTATAAACTTTTGAGGCTCAAATTGCATGAAAGAGAGAGAGAGATGGGCCATTATCAATTGGCATTTAGTAAGGAAGTAATTGTGTGAGTGTGGTTTCAGGCAAGCTTGAAAGTTGAACTTGAAACCCATACATTTGACAAAAATTTAAAAATGTATCTTGTCTTGTCTGGAGTCTGGTTTGGTCTTTGAGAGCTTTTATTGAAATCTATAAATAAATATAGTAATAAAAATACTAATGTGCTTATGGCTATGAGGCAGTGGTAATCAATTAAATATTCCCAAATTTGTAGAGCCATAATTGGTTATGAAAATCCACGTACAGCTTCATTTCAATTCCCAATTTCCCATCCAAGAGACCGAATCATAACATGGATGATTCGATTTAGCTTATCATTTGAAACGACTGATGTATTTACATTTCTTTGATCAAAACCCAATTGTTTGAATGAGTCAGATACTTCAAGCTTTGGTTCTTTGGATTCACCATCATCATTCAAACTATCAAACTTGTTTATTGGAGACTCTGAATGATAGTATTACTATAAAAAAAACTCATTAGATTGAAATGAACAAAAGGAAAAAAATAATACAGAACAAAAGAACCTCACCTATACAATCAAGAAGATCAGGCAGTCCAAAAACCAGAAAATAAGAGTTCCAAAGAGGAAGACTATTCAGTCACTGCAAAGGATGCAACTTGTTTAAACACGTCAAGACTAAGACTATTGAGGTTCTTACAACACAAACATGGTGCCCAGTCACCAATTCTCAGCATTCTCAACAAATCATTTGGCATTCAGATTAGTTGGCTAAATAAAATTAAATAAAAAGAACCATGGCTTCCATGATGCAAGAGAATGAACAACGAAGTCCAAGTATCATATATTGTCTCAGACATGTTAATAACTAATATACAACATCCTTGTAATTATGCAGTTTCTTGCAAACCAAAATTTCTAAAGTTCTGAATATGAGAAACAGGTAACTTCAATATTCTATGCAGAATGTGAAATTACAGGTATATCTAATATCTCTTAATCAAAAGTTCAGAACTTTAGCGTGCGCAGGCACTTCGATTAACTCATATATTTCAGGGGTTCAGAGTGACACTAACCAAAAATATATTCGAACCCCCAGCGGTTCCCACACTAACCAAAATAAGCGTTAAAGTGGGGATGCTGATATGGTTAGTGCTACGACATTCTTCTTGATCCAAGTCAATCTTCTTCCAGGAAGGAATCCACATCAGTCTCCAATCAATAATCCGCCAGGCCCTATTTAAAAGCAAAATTTGATGGGGGCTTATCTACTGAAAGTGAACCTTCCAATACCTTAACCACTTCACCAATGGAGGGCCGCAAAAATGGTTGGTTTTGCAAACACCAAAGAGCTATTCTTACAAGTCTTTCTACTTTTTCAGATTCAACACTATCCTCCAATTTATGCTCTTCATTAATCATGGCAATGAGTGAGTGCATCTTGCTGCCAAAAATATCCCTTTCACATGTAACAATTTGCAGTAGCATCTCCCCCAACATGAAAATATCTCTCTCTATTGGAGACTCTGAAGTAGAAGCTGCTTCCTTTCCAAGTAGGGTCCTAAGCCCAAAATCTGTAACCTTTGGAACGAACTTGTCATCAAGCAAGACATTTTCAAGCTTCAAGTTCCCATGAGCAACACATGTTTGACACTCTGTGTGCAAATAAGCAAGGGCTCGGGCAACCCCAAGAGCAATATCAAGCCTCTGTTGAAAAATCAGTTCAGTCTTTTTTTGCTCCATGTCGAATAGCCACTTATCCAAAGAGCCATTTGAAACATACTCATATAGCAGACACCTGTGTTCCCCTTCAAAGCAGAAGCCCTTTAGAGACACAAGGTTCCTATGATACATCCCGCTCAAGGTAGAAACCACAACTCGGAAGTCTTTCTCAGTTGCAACAATGTTGTTCAATACCTTCACAACAACAGGGATTTCATTGGGAGACACGCCTTTGTAAACAGAGGGGCCAAGCTGGTCTTCAAAGTTACCAGTGAGCTGTTTTATCTCTCCATAAGATACTCTGGTGAGAAAACTATAACGATGATTCATCTCAGTTTCCTTTCCAAATAGGATTCTTGCTTGAGCTTCAGTTTGTCGTCTCCGGTAAAAATACCAGAAAACAAACATCTCAATGGTGATAAAGCAAAAGGTTGTTACTGAAACTATTAAAGTGATAGCCCTTATAAACATTTTCTTGTCACCTCCTCGAGCGGCCAATGCTGTAGATGTCAAAGGCTTGCCAAGCTTGTGGGGATTAGCTCTAGCGGAAACTGCCTGAGGAACTAAACAAACCTTCAAGAAGGAAGTTGCAGGACTAGATGGGCTCCTATAGCCACTTAGAAAGCTTGTCCTTTTAATCGTACAAATTCCCGAACCATCATTTTTTGAGGTGGCTGCCATACAAGTGGTGTCATTGGAGCAATACTCTTTACAAGCTACCTCACTCAGCATCATATCTACATCTTCAGGGGGATAAAGACCATAAAGAGCTGTCTGTCTCAGGGTTAGTATGCTAGTCTTTGTCTTACAGTTCTCCAAATCAGCCATTTTCCCGCATCCAGAACCACTTGAATCCACCAAGGGAAGGTCAGATCCCCAAGTAACCGAATCCTGATACAGACAATTACAAATAGATCCAGTCGAATTGAAGCCACATATGCTGTACAAACCACAAGCACCGAAAACATTGCACTGATTCTCAACTGCCTGCCATCCTACTCTCCAAGCACGAAGGGAATTGACCCATGAATAAATTCTCAGGTTACCATCAGAATCAATCCTAAGAAGCCTCAAAGCCACAGAAGGGTCTTCAAAGTCCTTACTTGATACTGACCAAACTGTTCTGTTTTTATCATCAATTAGCCCTAAAGCACCATTAGAATCAAATTGTGCCTCCTTAATAACTTCATTGGAGCTCAAAGGGACCCTCCAATATGTGACATTGGCTTCCCATACAAGGGCAAGCTCTCCCGAGTGCCGAATAACAAAATTATAGTAACTAGATGTTGATTTCGTCGAAGGAGCCCTCAAGGTTTGAGGGAAATGTAAAGATTGGCCAGGAAGAAGAGTAGTAGTTGGGCTATCAAAGCTCTCCCATAGCACATTATCAGCCATATCCATGAGAACTAGGTTCCCACTGTTCAAAAGGGTAGCTTTCTTAACACCCAAACTGGAAGTATTACTACTCCAAACAATTAAACCACTAGGGTTATCAAACAAAATGAGCCTCCCATCCATGGAAAGCCTTACTGTGGAGTTATCAGATACCCTAACACCTCCACCAACAGTCCAAACAGGTAAATTTGAAACTTTAACTCCTAAGTTATACCGAATTCCAACAACAAAGCCATCCATATCATCAGCTCTCTGATAACCCTCCAAGAACCCAAATGCAAAAACCCCATTTTGTGAAACCCAAGTCTTACTTCTATCAAACCCAGAAATCTCAAACCCAAGAGGCACAGATACCATTGGCAACTCATCACAAACCCCACTATAGGCAAAACCCAAAACAAGAACTAAAACAAAGGCAATGCCAAGTTTGAAGCTTTTACCTTGAAAATGCTTGGTGGGAATCTCAAATGCCAACTGATTAAGCAAAGCTAGAAACATTTCAGCTGCCAGGGAATAACAAGAGACAAAGATTTGGTAGGTAGTAGCAAAGCGTAGTAGAGCTGTGTTTGAGAAAGTGAAACTGTGAAAGTATTAATGTTAGGCATGAGAGACAAAGAAAACAGAGGAAAAAAAACTGCTTTTTTGGGGTACAACTTTTGAAACAAAGTTCCTGAATTTGGAATATTGGGAAATGGATTCGGTATGACAAAGGGTAAAAAAGTGTGTGCAAAAATTCGTATCTCGGCCTCTCGATGGAATCGAGGTTCTTTACCTTTTTTTTTCTTTTCTTCCACCGTTAGCCACTGTAAACTGTAGAGTGGCACTGTGGCAGTGGGAAAATCTATTCCAACCCGCTCCACCACCACCACAAATCCCTCCAAAAACCCGTATCTACCGGATCCAAAAACCCATGGCCCAATAAGTAAATTTTATGAAGGCCCAATAAGCAATTTTGTACAAGAAATGGAAAGAAAAGGGAAAATAAACGCTGGCCAAAACTTTGGAAAGTAAAGGGGGCTGTTTATAGAAATTTATATTATATTTTCCTAAATGTAAAATAAATTCATACCATATACACTAAACTGTAAAATTCCAAGGGTCATGACCTACTTTTGCACCCATGGCTCTATGCTTTGAATGCAACATTTTGACCACGGAAAATGCAGCCATAGCCACTAGCGTCAGGACTACCATATCCACCAAAATTGAGTTTCCATGAGTCATCAGATCGTGCAATCCATGCAATGTGATGGACCACAATGATCATGAATGTGTTCTATGGAACATGAAACCGAAAATTTACATTGTTTATGAAGTAAACTCGAGACAAAAGATAGTTGAAGTGAACATTCATAAACAACATATATAAGCTCTAAGAAGGCTAATTTATTGTACAAATCTAGTGTATAGACAAAATGAATGAGAAAAAATTTATGGACAGTTATAATTAATATCAGAGAACAGAGATTCTGTCTTTTAATTAAAGTGATAATTCTAGGAAAATAACGGCTACAAATTCATTACTCTCTTGATTTTAGTTATGCAGTCTTTATTATTTATAACAAACCACGATTAGTTCTTTAAATCAATTACAAAATATTCTATTATCAATCACAGTTTGTTGTAATAGGGTTTTACAGTCAACATATTGATCCGACATTGATGATAAGATTATACTTTGACACATGAAATTGCTCTTTAAAGTAATGTTTTAATCTCAATAAAGGATTAATTGAGTGTAATTAACAATTTGAGACTCGATTAAGTACGATAAACTAATATGGACTCAATTGATGAACTAAATAAATTTTGAGGGACTTTTAGTAATTAACACCAAAGGAGAGAGTTACGTAAATATGGACCTTCACACTACATTAGGCCCATATAATATCCTTAACATAAGCCCATATTATAAATTAAGAAACAAATAAAAAGAATTTATGAAGATAAAATTGAGGAGAATAAGTTGATAGAAATCACTTGGAAACCCGCTTTCTCTCTTTAATCTTCAAGCAAGCTCAAGCCTATTTTGGAACTTGAACTCTTTCTCTTAAAAAAGCATTCTCTTTTTTCATCTCTTTCTCCCTAACCCTTCAAGTCTGTATTCAAACTGACTTGATCTCTAATTATTGGTTATGTTTGGGCCTCTAGACCCACATGCAAAGTGTTTAGGATATGGCTGTTGTTAGGGCGTTGGAATGGGGCTGAAGAAATGGGCTTTGCAATGATTCATGTTTGATCGCTTTCTGTCATTAATAAGAAGCTCAACTCTAGTGCGCGACACGGTTCGGATCTGAATTAATCAGGTAAAACCCTAGCTACCGAATGAGATAAAAAAGAAAGAAAAAAAAAAAACTCAACTCTACATCTCTTTACTTGTAAAATTGTAAATTGTGTCCATGATGATGCCTTGGATCAATCTGAATAACACATGAAATTGGTATCAGTAACAGACAACAAAGTACAACAGTTAAACTAATAAAACACTAAATTACTTGCAATAGACCAACTTAGCTAAAGCAATAGGCAGCAAATTCTGGATTTTTGGGCTAATGGGTCATCTCTCAATTGATGAACTTGATGAGGTTCAAGGGCCTTTGGTTTCCAGTAAGTTATAAGTTAGTCCAATGGCAGTTTTTGTCAATATAAGTAAACTTTTTTTTTTTGGCCAGAATATATAAGTAAACTTAAGTGTCTACTTTGGAAGGAGTTGGATCATATAAGAAATGCAGCCTGTAGCTTTCTTCAAGTTGGAAAATTATAATGTGCTAGTTTGTTGTTCTTCATTTTTTTTTTTCCTCTTTTCTATTCATTATTCAGAAATAGGGGGAAAAAGTGGGTAAAAGGAACAAATATTGTGAAAATTGAAGGAAAAAACTTGTTTGAATTTCCATCTAAACTTACAATTGTATAAAGTTACTATAAAAAAAAAAAAAAGATTCTTTTCCTTTTTGTACTGAAAGGGCATTAAAAAACCCAAAATTCCTACAATTTTTGTCATGTCATCTTATGATACAAGATGAAGAAATCAAAAAATGTGTACATGAAAAGAATGATAAAGAATTCCTATATCATCTTTTCTATTCACACTAATAAAAGAATGTACTAACTGAGGAATGTACTATGTGTATTGACTATGGTATGTTAGCAACAACTGCTCCTCTTAAAAATGGAGAGGCCTGCATTCTGGAATGGATGCTTTTCTGCAATGATTTCTCCTTCTTGAGCACTGGTAAACTTTGGGTTCTCATCTCTTCACTAACACCTACTGGTGTGGAAACTTTTGGACTCAAGCTACTAATCGACCGGGGAGAGAAGTATGATTTTGTGAGGCTGGCACTTCTTGGAGACAAGTTCACTTGCTCCAAAGCCCTGAATTGGAGTTCTGAGGGGTAGTCCCTCACACAACCGATCCGGGGTCCTGCTCCTGTAGTCCACTTGCATGACAACTGCTTTCCTAATTGATACGAGTTCATTCCCTTCTTCGAGTTAATCCTTTGAAGAATAGACTCTTCAGGAATGTGTTCTACCTCATTATCTACATTATTTTCATCAATCTTCTGTTCTGAAGCAATGGCTTCTTCCTCTTCTGTCTCATAGCCATCTTCCAATGGAGAATCCATTGAATTGTCATTGCAGTTTGGCAGAACAGCTCCATGGACAGCATCTGACTTCTCAAATAGTTCTGCTCTTTTCGGTATTTGAAGATTAGTCAATTTTCTGCTAAGGTTGAGCAGCCTATTTGACCTAGGCCGTTCGAGGGCTGCAGTAGTTTCTTGCACCATGGAATCAACCTCTTTGATTGAGTCTTTGACATTGACCTCTACATTTTCAAAGATAAAGTCCTCCTCAGATGAGTTGCATCTGAGATGGTTACTGCTTCTTTGTTTATCAACAGAGGCTTCATCCTCATCCACTGAAGTCATCTGAAATGTACCAAAAAGAAGCATTATTAGAATATTCTTTCTCAATTTGCAAAAAGATCAATAAACAAAGTATTAACATTTTTTCTTTTCCTTACCTTGACATTTGTAAGATCTACATCATTCTCCTTCAGATATGAAATGAAGTCATTAAAATTTTCTTCTGTCGGACGATAGTGACCACTGTGAGGCCAGACAGCCTGTTGAATAGAGTAACAACAATTGTTAAGAGACTAATTCAATGCAGAAAGTAAGAGAAAAAAAGATTAGAAAGATATTATTCGAAGTTATACCTTAAGGACACCGCTATCAACAACTAATCTTCCAGCAGCAATGGTGGCACCTCCAGCCAAGAAGCTAGAGTGCTGAAATGTGCCCTTCTTCTTCAAGCCAACATACAAGATCTTTGATGTGCTGAGGACAAAAATCCACTTGGCATCATCATTTTCACCGGTGGTATGGAGAAGCTTCCCCGTTTGCTTGTACATGAACTTTCCATCTACCACAACAACTTCATAGGGCTTCCTTTCCATCTGTAGAGTGGATAATTATATCAGTATAAGTTTGAATATAAATCTATATATGAAGTTTGGTGAAGAAAAGAAATAAATACCCACCGGACCAAGATATTTGATACACTGCTGTTGAAGCTTTGATCTAGGACATTTTTCTAGATTAACTTCTTTCCCTTCACCGATATCCAGCCTGCATTTTTCAAAACAAGAATGTTAATTTTCAGTTTCAGTTTCTTGAACCTAGAATCAAAACATCTTACTAATGAATTAGAAAATTACCAGTAGAAGAAGGGTTCTTGACTCTGAGAATGGAGCCATTGATTATAATAAAAGTGTAAATTGTGTCCATAACGATGCCTTGGGTCAATCTGAATAACAAATGAAACTGGAATCAGCAACAGACAACAAAGGACAACATCAAACTAAAAAGTTCACTTTTACTGAAATTCACTTACCGCCTCAAGCCAATGTTGCAAAGCAAGTTTTTGAGCTTTATCATTCTTTGATAAACCTTTTCCAACCTTTGCAGCTCTAGTTCTCGCCCTTGACCAACGCGAAATAGCAGTTTCGTGTTTATCTATATCGAAAAATGATATAGAACTCCTCTTGAGTTCTGCAAAATCTAAGAGCTTCCACCTACATTACAACAGATAAACTCCATTAGGAAATCAAATCTTCTGCATACAAAGAACAGATATAGAACATATAGATATAACACATACCAGCTTTGCTCAACAAGAACTGCACAATCTGCTAGCTTTCGCCTTGTCCGAAAACTCTTGTAAACCTTCTGCAATCTTATAGCTGCCTCATGTTGAGGATTGCTAGGATCCAAAATTGGTGATTGTTTTGGAGTCTCTAGGGAATCACTTAGCCTTGGGGATGGAATATCCATTGGCTTGCTCTTTAAATTAACAGCTTTATCTGATGAAGGAGAGTTAAGTGAGAGCATTCTCTCTAACTCTCTCCCTTTGAAGCTAACAGATTTCTCCAATATCATCTTTCCAGAACCTACTGATTTCGATATTGTCGGTTCGGAATCAATGTTTTTGAAACTGATAGATCTAAGAGGTGTCTTGTCTCCATCATCTCCAAAACTAATGGATTTCACAGTGACAGACTCTAAGCTAGTCTCCAAATCACTGCATTTTGCAAACGGGCATGAAAGGGCAACACCCATCCGACAACAAGGGGCACTGGTTTCTGCAAAACAAATAAATATATCAAATTATCAATTGCTACAAAATTTAAAAATACAGCAAAATGATAAATTTTATAAACTGAGAGGATGAACCCGGCAACCATTTGTCAAAATACCCAGAAGACACATATTGAAGAGAATCTTCAAAAAGCTATTGACTTGAAAAGATTTCTACCTTATTAGAACCAGACACAAGCAATTTATTGTCTTTTCTTCACATTAGTAAATGACAGAGATATGAATAAAACCAGACAAGTAAAGTAGCCATTGGATTTATGCATGGTAAAAATGTTTTGAACCAAAGAGATACTGAAAGCAATCCATTGAACAAGAATAAGTATCAAGAACTCATTAGAAATGAGATTGAAAAACACAAATTTTTTTTGAAATCTCAGGCAAATTATCAAGAAAGGAAAAAATCATGCCACTCAATCAAAAACAAAAACAGAATCCATCATCAACATCCTTTAATAGTACTGAACTCTGGATCTGCCAAAACCATCAAACAAAAGCAATCCCCAGAACCCAACTCTGCTGCACATTTTTATATCATTATGATCAAGAAACAACAACACCCATTTCAGCAAAACCAAAACAAAGACAAAAACACAAACAAAAACCATAAGAAACCACCATTTGTCAAGAAAACACAGAAGAAAACAGAGAAACAGGGCATTACCTTGAATTGTATATATGATATGATATGATGGGAAGAAAAGGAACAGAACAAAGTGTGGTTTTGGGTTGAACAGGCAAAGAAAGGATGATTCTTGATATATTTCTTGGTTGGGTTTTGGATTTTGATTTCGGTTTTCTTTTCTCTTTCTCTCAAAGACAGAACTGTTTCAACTTTCAAGTCTCAATGCTCAAAAACGAACCTACCATCGCCAACTTCGACCTCGGCTTATATATATTGTAGACAGAGACAGTAAACTTGGAAATGTTGAGACCCAAAACAGCGTTGTTTCTCTTTTTCCACAAGTTCCAACCACGTGGATTGGACTGCTGGAATTTTCCTTTCTCTTTTTTGCATTTTTTGTTTTATTTTTCCCTGTTTATTTTTTAGATATATTTTCCTGTTTTTAAGTACTGTTATTATTATTATTATTTTTTTACTAACTTTTTTTTTTTTATATAAATCCCCAATATGGTAGTAGTAATAAATAATGATATTGTCCTAACTAATTCGACATTGATTCACATCGAATTATAAATTGGAAACTCAATCTTTATCATAAAATCCGAATTTAAGAGACATAGAATTCCTTTTACTTAACCCAAAGATCAATACATGTTATTTAAAAGGGTATTTTAAAATAAGGAAATAATGTTAGGCAAATTATACAATACACCGGCGATGGAGTTTAACAGATTACACAAGCGAGTCCTGATGGGTGTCATGTGTCCTCTAGAGACTCTAGATTGAAATATTTAAAACTTAATTAATTAAAAAAATGGACATGTGTCAACTCCACAATCCGCTTGTGGAGTCCAAAATTTACACCGTCGGTGTATCAAATAATTACCCATAATGTTAACCAGTGTAAAAAGGAATTGGTCAAATAAATACATGGAAAATCGATGTAAAAATTTTACTCTAATATTTCCCATTATTTGGCTCTAATTATAATGTTATTATTGTTCTTATCTCTTTATTATTTTCTAATTAAATAACATTATTTGTTAGGAATTTCTGATATGAAAATCGAAAATCTCCATTTGATTTTTTCTTTGTTTAAACTTTTGGTTATTTAAGTAATTTGCAAAGAGAAATTAATATACAGTATTTTTCCAGGAAATTGTAAAGCAGACATATTAATCAATCCATAGGGTCATTTTCAAAGAAAGTCATATACTTGATCTTTGTTTAAACCAAAAAGGAGTTTCTTTGTAGAAATTAAGTAAAATTGACTTGATCTTTTAACGCCACCACTGATGTCATTCCCTTGATTTCTCGTCATAGTTCATACCAATACTTGTAAAAAACGTAGCTTCATCCCCAAGCTTTTGGTTAAATTGATTATGACTTTTATTTGTTTTGAAAAGTATTGAAACTTCCCTAGCAACTTTCTAGGAGTTAATTAGATGTAAATAAACTAAATCTCTTTAAACTTTGGAGAATTTATTATTAACAAGTACGTATTAGGTATTGTCATTCGATATTTGAATTCTATGTAATTTTTTATATATTAATCGAGCATCAACAATTGATTGATTTAAGTAATCTGATACTTATTTCTCTTTTAGAAAAGCCTTTCAGATTAATTGTAAACAGAGAAAATCATTAATTGACAGAATTTACCCAATTACTCAAACAAGGTTATGTGTAAACTGTTAAAACATATATATATATATATACATGTGGTTTACACCAAAATCTAGCAATTTATCATGATTATCATTAATAGGTTTCCCCATACAATAAGATAACCATGAATAAATTAAGGAACATTTACATCATTAACAAAAAAGTATACTTGGTTTAATAACTAAATCATCCATTATTTTAAGGTATACTTTGGATTGAATGTCCTTACACGTAATAGATGATCATACAATAAACAACTTACTCTCTTGAATTTTTTTTATTATATAAAATAAAAAGAATAATCTTGTTTTACGTCTTTATACACTCATCAATTTATTTATATATATAGAAATAAACTAGTTTTTTCCCCTCATCTAGCCTAGCAATGTAGGGAGGGGATCATATATATATCAAATTTTTATTGATGTGGTTGATGATGAAAAAGATGCTAAAGTGTTTTATTAGATAATAGATGATGTAAATTTCAATACTAAAAAAAACCCAATTATAAGTTAGTTGATGATGTATTTGCACACGTGTAATATATTTTTGGATGAATATATATGAGTCAGTTGATTGATAATTGAAAAAAAAAATATTTACCTAAGCTAGTTTTCTTTTTTTTATTTGAATGGGTATTATGAAAAGGAAAGCTCAAAGGCCATTGAAACTTCCATGCATATTCTTTAGGAATGACCCACAAGTTGACTTGGAAAAATCCCCACACAAAATAAGAAAAAAGGGTGGTTTTGATGGGTTAATAACAACAAAAAAAAGGCCACTTAAAATGTGTATTTTTGTTTTATTCAAATCTCTCTCCCATGCAAGAAAACAATATTATTCAAAGCAAACCGGTGGCAATTTGTTAAATACAAATATTATCTGTCTATCAAAATTAAAATATATATACATATACTATTAACTAAATACTATCAAATCAAATGTGCTTTGCTTACATATGGAGGATTGTGCATGTATTTTCAAGTTGAGACAATTTTATGTCATATATATACAATTATACATGCCTAATTATATATATATACCCCACTAAAAGTACAAAATGTGGTGGCTTCTTATCATTATTTTCCTTCTAAATTGACCCACTTCACAACCCATATGCCATATCCTTGGCTTCACGAGTATTTATTGAATTTATATCTTATATAGATCATATATGTGAATCAATTATATAGCTTTTAATTTCAAATTTTCTTCTTTTTTTATAAAAAAAATTAATTTGTGTATGCAATCTTGTCCTTAAATGTGTTCAATGATTATTTATCATTGGAATGCTTATGTATTTTGTAGTAGTTGATAGATGAGAAATTTTAATTTGGCTTTGTTCAAGTTCCAAAGTGAGTCATATATACTTCAATAAATAATGTTAGCAAAAAATTGTTACAATAAAAAATCAATAAAAATGTTAATTATTTCATACAAAGTGAAATAATTCTTTATTTGTTATTTAGTGGTAATTATTAAGAATTTAAAATAACATTATTAAAATATTTTTTTTGAGAAATAAACTTTTTGATTAATGAAATTGAGATTATAAAGGCACAGGAAGATCCGTACACCGCTACATGATTAGCTACATTACCGAAACGCTAATTTATGAGCCAACTTACCGAAACGCTAATTTATGAGCCAACAAACAAACCTCTTCCCCAACAAATATAATTGAAATTTCATAACACCTGCTAACCTAGAAACTAGAAACTATACCTACCTACAAACCAAATAAGCAAACAAACAAATTACAAATTAAACTCACATTCCGTGAGAGTTGAACCCAAGACCTCATGATCCAAGTATGCTGAAACTAAAAGTCCAGTACTCTACCACCAGGTCAAATGTCCGATGGCAAAAATGTATTTTTTTTATATTATTATCATTATTATATCATATATACTTCCTTTTTGTGGGTACAAAAAACTATTGCTTTTAACCTTTATAAATTAAGTAAGTACTATGTAACTATCTATACTAATTATAAAGTCAAGTCCTGAGTTTGTGTCACGAGTTGACTCGGATACAAACTTAGTTTTTAAAAATTCAAAACAAAATAAAAACTACCCATTTTAAATAAAACTACCTACTAGAGGATAAATATAAGTATTTAAATTTTAATTATATCATTTAAAAAAAAACTACCTATTTAAAAAAAAACTGTCAAAAACTACTCACGTAGTAAGTACCCTGTGTCTTGTATGTAGGTAAACGTCAGCTATTCAACCATTTGGACACAAAATCTCTAAATAGTAATTTTGGTTGGAAGATAAATAAACAAAATAAAAAAAGAAGACCGGAAAAAAAAAGAAATGTTAGAATATTCCCATGATTTCCTTCCTTTTTTTCTTTTTGGTTAATTTTTTCCTTCCCTTCTTGTTTGATTCATTCATACAACTTTAGAACCCTTTCCGCAAATTTGACAAAGACTGAGTATAGTCATACGGAGACAACAAAATACAAAACATTGAAGATATCTTCAAATCCCATTAGCAATTTATAAAATTTATTAATTTGCTCTTTATAAAAGGAGATTGCACATTAAAAAACGGTGTTTTCACATTAAAAAACGGTGTTTATATGAACAAATTGTCACATACAAGAAACTTTACACTTCATGACTAAACTTTTGAGTCTAATTTTATAATTAGTAAGCTTAATAATACGTGGATTACGCATGATATGAGTATAATTAAAGTATATACGCGTAGCCGAAAAATCCAATACCTTATACCAATGGATAGAGTATAATATATAATGTATGTGTCGGAAAGTAGCATACAATATTAAAACAAAAGTACATTAATCAATTATTTAATTCATCGTTAATCTATATTATTGTACCGCTACAAATTAATTTAAAATATAAACTACTAGCTAATATGTACGTACGTATTGCAATGTATCTAGAATTTTGGAGATGGGCGAATGACTTAAAAGATTCTTATATAGCACTCGCTCATGAGTCATGATCATGATCACCTAATTATTAGTTACTGTACACAATAATTGAATTAGAAATTTTTTTCTTAACGCTACAAACCATAGATCCCGATTAATTCAGCATTGAGCCAACCTTAAAAGAAGAAAGCTCTCGTAACGTCTATTTTCTCCATCAAAAGATTCGAATAGAACATTTTAGTTAGGTGGCATTGAACTCTTTCAATGTTTGAATTAGAAATTATTTAGAATATATATAATTAACCCTATTTTCTTTCATAAGAAAAAAATTTAGTAAAATTAGGAGGCTATTTTTTTTTTTAACTAAAGGAGGTTACCTCAATTCCGGTGTTAAAGCTCACATTAAGGCTCCCTTTGTTTCAACTTAGCTTATAAGCAGGAGCTGCTTAAAGCCACTGTAGGGGAACCCTCCAGTGAAAGAAAAAACAGTTTTTTCATAATTTTTTGTTCACACGTCAGCCAAACGATCGCAGAAACTACTTGCATCTAAGGAAGAAAAAGCTAAATAAGTTGCTTATAAGCATCCAATCGCCCAAACAAAGGGAGCCTAAACTTACATATTGTCTATTAATGAGAAATTATCAAATTTCCTTTGAGTGAATTAAAAAATCTTTATATACAATTAATATGTTCTCAATAATGCATTCAATATATATTACTAATATATATATATAACTCAATCAATCTCCTTAACCAATGCCAATAATTACCATATCTCAAAAGGAGGATCTCTTCTTAATTGTTTCCCGTTGTGTTAGTTCTTTGTTTGTGTCACATTAATCTCATAGGAGTGGCAAAAATCTTTACATATACATGCATTTATATATTCATCGGATCAATTCTCGATCCATGTATGTTAATGGAAGAGAAAATAAAAAATATAACCAAGCAGATTGAATTCCAAGGGAAAATCTACATTATTCTCCCCTCAAACTAATTGAAAACTGACCAAAATCTAAGTTGCCAACACATATAGATTCTTCTTTACCCCATTGTTTAAACATCAAAGATCTGGATTTCAAGATTGTGATCTGTAAAATAATATATGTATACTTTTTGGTATAATTGGCCCGTTGCAAAAGAAAATTACATAAATCCATACTTTAGGGCTTCGGCAATGAACTTTTTTGGCAACGTGTGTCAAAAGAAGTGAAGGAAAAACAAAACTTGGTGTCAAGTGTCAACCACAAAATTATAAAACCTCGTCCTTCTAAACACAGTTGTTTTGTCTGAAAGTCAAACCTCTCATATCTTTAGTTTTGAGGTTGTGTTTTTAATTTGTCCCATTTTTATTACCATCGGCATCGATCGACGTCGTTGCTGCATTATTTAGAAAATTGAATGAATTAAAATAAGGGAAGAAAATCAGAAAGAAAATCAGACAGACAAAATACAACTGTCAACTTGGGGATCTCCATGCAATTTCAAAGTATATTGACGAATAAGATTAATGGGTACTTTGCACCGTACGAGATGTCAATGCCCATTGCCCCCCCACGTGTAAGCTTTCACTTCAACCACGTTATGCTGCCTAATGTGAGATATATATACACACAAACCTAACTTAATTAATAATTGCAAGATTAATTTAGTCTTAATGGAGTAGTACATTTTAATTGCCCGGCCTACTCATTTAGTTTAACGGCTAACTAAGTTTTTTAGGTTAACAAGAAAGATATTTTGATGAATATAGGTCGAATGATGTAAAAATATATGCTTAGACAAAAGTGTACGTTAAGAATATACATATATATGCACACAAAGTCACAAACTTCAAGATTAGATTGCCCAATTGGTCCAAGACATATCAAATGGGTTTAATTGAACCGACAATTAATGGATCAAAACTCTAATAGTACTACTATACTCAAGCTATCATTAACGATTGGTTAATTTTTCGCTTAATATTCTTTTTCTTTTCTCCCTTAAACTTGTACGGTGTAAACGTTTTTCCTCGTGAATTTCAATTTTAAACGTTTTGTCCTCGAACTTTAATTTTGGACACATTCTGCTCCATAAATTCTCAATTTGGAGCATAGTTAGTCCTTCCAAAATGGTAGGCATGATGGTGACATCATGTCGGACCAAAATGCCACGTTAGACCCATCCGACCCACATGCCATTGCCGTGTTAGCGACATGACGGCATCATCACGCCTACCGTTTGAGAGGGATTTTCTAGACTCTAAATTGAGAGTTTATGAGGCAAAACGTCCAAAATTGAAGTTAAAAGGACAAAATATCCAAACCGTACGAGTTCAAGGAACAAAAAGTACATTAAACCTTTGATCTTTTGGAACATAACAATTGGTTAATTTAAATAATTCAACAATATTTGTCCTTTTTAAATAGTGCACATCACATTCCAATTTTGTGAATGGAAAATATAATCACTAGCAAAAACTTTACTCATTGTGAGACAACTTATAAACTGTTAAACGAATACAGATGCTATACTATACTTTAAATGAAAATGAACTTCCCCTTAATCTATTAGATCATTTTCAAAGTAGGAGGCAAGCAACGTAGATTTCCAATACAGATCATATCATACTTATAGTCATTTTTTTAATCTTAAGTAAAGTATTGCACTTTTAATTAATTATTCCTAATAATCAAATTCAATCACTAACAAATCTTAGTACCGAATTGATAATCTCACAATTAATCTACAACAAGAAGCGAGGTGTCACGTCAAGGATCACACAATTGTGTCAAACATTTAATTACGACAAAATGATAACCATCAAATTAGATCAATTAAGAAAAAAAAAATAACAAAGACGAAAGTCCACAAGCAATAGCATTAGCATAACTACCAAAAACATAGGTAATAGCTGGAGAGCACGCGAGAGAGCCAATTAAATAATGACAGCTGTAGCATAATCCTAATAAATAAATAAATAAAAATAAAATACAATTAAATCTCAGTCTCAAATTTTTGTTTCTTAATAAAAAAAAATAATAAAAATTGAGTACTAAAAAGAAAGTGAGCTCACCAACAAAACCCACCTAGAACAGAAAAAGATAGCGTCGCTAATAGTAAATGAAACGCGGTTTGCTTGGAAACGGTAGCGAGCGAGCGGCGGCAGATATAAGCAGCACCGACGAGATTGAATGCTGGCTGTCACTGTTTCTAAACACTACTGCGAAGCTGCCACACAATCCAAGTAAAAGAAAAAACAAAGGGCAAAAAAAAAAAAAGTCAGCGTCTGATAATGTTGACGTTTGCTGGATTTTATTCTTTTTCTTTTGTTGGGTTATTGGGTGTTCTTTTATTCCTCATTTATTTAATATATATTTGCCTATATTTGGTATTTGCCATCCCATGTTTGTTACTTTGTGCTACTCCCCATTTACCAACCAACATTTTTTCTACATTTGGGGTTTTGGGTGGTCAAAAATGGTACAATCTCCATATCTTTTTCTTTGTTTGTTCACTTTTTAATTTTTTCTTCATTCATTATATTGTCTACTTTTTTCATAAGATTTTATGTATTGACTATGTATCACAACTTATTAATTAGCAATATTATCAAATGTATGTATATGTATATTGATATGAGAAAATTCCACATTGTCTTTGGGTATCTTGGACCCTTGGTGACATATTGCCCTCATTATTGTCCACTATGATGTAAATTTTATACTATATATATACTATATAGTTCGATCATCCATACGCGTGATGTTTATATTAGGTTCATCATGAAGAAATTATTTGATAGACCATCTGTACTTAAGTCAACTATGATATCTGCTACTACAATTAAACTTTAAATCTTAAAGTTATACAATATCATCAAGATTAATTAGGAAGAGATTACAAAAGGATCAATGTGACCCATCAAATTTAGAAAGAGATTACAAAAGGATCATCATCTCAAGACAGGGTGACAGATCCCCACTTACTTGGCATTGATGGACCACAAGAAAAAATTGCCACCCTGGTATCATTGTAACTCAAATTTGGTTCCTCTACAACTTTTTTTATAAATAGTCAAAGTCAAGCCTACCAAAGCATTGGTTTTCCCAAGCAAAAACACTCATACAAGTACTATCACAGCTAGGCTAAAAGGAAAAAGGCAACAAAAAGGAAAAACCTCACTTCTAGGGATGTCTCTATGGTGGCCGGTGATGTAATGTTTTTGTAGGTGGTATATCAAATTAATTATTAGTCTTGATATGCAAAACAAGCATGCATCCGCAATAAGAAAAATATGCAATGCAATTGCAAGCAAAATTACTATTTATCACAATAATTTAGTTATTAAATTTTGAAATTTTGGTCTAATTATTTCAAATTCTAATAGATCAAACATTTCTTATGTAATATATTCAAATTGGAAATTCTACATAATAACCAATTAAACATTTAGTACTTCAACAATTAATTTATGTTTTTCTTTAATTTGAGATTGTCAAGATTTAGCCTCCATTCCGAAAGCTAAGCAACACGTTTAGAGTAGGGATGGCAATGGGGCTTGCCCCGCGGCCCATCTTGCCCCACTATATATATTTTTTCTTATAAAATGTATTTAATTAAATTTTAATATAATATAAATTATGTCATTTATTACACATTTATTATTATTTTTTATATTTGATAATAATAAAATAGTAATTTTAATAATTAAGTTAATTAAATTTTCAAAATTAATATTCTGCCCAAAAAAAATTATTCACAAGGGTAAAACTCTCATAATAATAATTGTCTCTATTCATAGAGTTTGATAATTTGAGACCTTGTTCAAGATAAACAAGTATTACCATTGATGTCATTTTTTTCCTTTTTTTTTTTGGTTTTTAAAGCCAAATTACCGGCATTGTTGTCATCAGGACCGTCCATTGATGGTAGGAATAGTAGTTGAAAGTGGGCAAAGAAAAATGTAAATCAGCTCAGTGGTGGTGGGGGGGTTCATGCAAATGGCAGTCGGCACATTGACCACTAATCCACATTTGGTCACCGTAGCTTCTATTTTAATTTATTTTATTTATATAATGAAAATAAAATATCTGAAATTTTATATCTTTAGGATATTAAATTCTGAATGAATTTTCAAGCACAACACGATATTTAAACTGGGAAAGGAAAGTCCTTAACTAGTTAGTTCACAGAGGATAAGTACGTAGTCGGTCTACTTTCAGAATTTTGTGTTTTCAACTTAGCCCTAGATATGGGTCGACAGTTGGTAAAATCTGTGGAAAATTACAGGTCCACTCTTTTGAAATTTTCTTATGCTTCTTCTTGTTGATCAAATATTCTACATTACCAATTAATCGTATCATATCATATATATACTATAAATATATACACACACAAATGGTATTTACGAATTCTTAATTTTTTCAATACACCGGCGGTGGAGTTTAGCAGACTACACAAGCGGGTCCTGAAGGGCGACATGTGTTCTCTAGGGACTAAATTGAAATATTTAAAACTTAATTAATTCAAAAAATGGACATGTGTCAACTCCACAATCTGCTTGTGGAATCCAAAATTTACATCGCCGATGTATCAAATAATTACTCATTATTTAATAAGTTATTATAACTTTATTATAACTCAAGTAATATTCTCTCGACATATAGCACACTGCAACAAGTACTATATGATTATTATTACTAAGTAACTTACAATGGTAGGTTTGATGACGTTAATGAATGGGGCATTTGATAGAGATTGAAATTATTCGATGAAAAATATTGGACCAACAGTCGACATTAATGAAAATTGTCATATGTATTGAACTTGTCAACCAAGTTTTTTGTTTTGTTGGAAAGTCTTTGCACAATATATACTTTATCTATATTCAGCTTAATCGTCAAGCAACATCTTTTTATATATTAGTCAAATTGCCAAAATCATCACGAGTCATAGCACAAGACAAAAAGTGCTTTATATATACTTGCATTTTTTCTTCATATATATTAATTCTTTTAACTCAATTCAAAAGTTGTAGGAAAAGGTCATAACAATATTCTTTTTCTCTACTTAAGTTATCCTTCTAGTTTTATCTCTTCCCCAAAACATAAATAAAGTTAGGAAAATTATTCAATACAATGTTGGTAGAGTTTAGCAGACTGCACGTGTGGGTCTCGAACGGTGACATGTGTCCCTTAGAGACTAGATTGAAATATTTAAAATTTAATTAATTCAGAAAATAAACATGTGTTAACTCCTCAACCTGCTTGTGTAATCCAAAATTTACACTAACAGTGTATCAAATAATTACTCATATAGTTAATGGGTTAATATATTTTCATCCCTATAAAATTATTTTAAATTAATTTTTTTGGGCCATGAAAATTCATATTAATTTTTTATACCAAAAATTCGTATTACTTAGTTCAAAAAAATCAATTGACGTTACCAATAAATGACAAATATTATAACATTAAATTAAAATATTCATGCCCTAATATATGTCTTTCTGGATATATTTATTGTAGACACATATGCAGATATATATTTATGCGATTATATTCAATCATTATAACTTATATATAAGTTATGGAGATATTCGTGATTATAATTATTAGTTTAGGTAGTTTTGCATTTGGGGAATAATCAATATTTATCATTATCATTATTCTTGTTCAATTAGGTATTATACTTTTCATTGAAGTAGAGAAAAGTACATATTAACATCTTTTTGGGGTCAAATTTCAAAAGTATTGTTGTACTTGCAATAGTACTTACCATACATATATTTTATTATTTTTGTATAAAAGCATTTAAAATTTAAAAATTTTCCTCAAAAAAAATTTAAAAATTTTTGGTGAAGACTTTGAAACGATCCTCACGCATTTGCTCACTCATATTATATATAATTATAAGATAAACATTCAAATTAAAATTAAAAATCCATTAATAATAGATAGAGAGACTCAATTACTTAATTATTTCAACCGGAAACTCTAAATAAACCTTCAAATTGAGAAGCATTGTTTGTGATCCAAAGACAAATTAATGATTAATTTTCTATATAGTAGTAGATCATAAATTCCATGCATTTGGCATGGCAAAGCTCAAATTAAGCAAATCCTCCTAAAACAAGCCAACTAACTTAGACCGACCAAGTAATTAATCAAATCATTAATTATTCATTTTATATAAGCAATTTGCCAATAATATTCCCCTTTATCTCTTCTTGTATCAAGTTTAATTAGGACCTCATCAGAAATTCCCATGCCATTTTTCTTATATTAATTATACAATTTCTTGTCTTGCAATTCACAAACATTGTGCAAGTGGCCATTTAAAAATTCTGTCCATCGATCCCAAATTCCCAATTTCCCATTAGTTGACTTTTTTTGTGATGTTTGACATTTATATTAAGTATATTCAGTATAGTAGTAGAAGATTTTTCACACTCAAGACAAGAGTCTCGAAATTCATTGCTTGACTTTACAAATATAAATGGAGTTGACCCTTTTTTATTCCTAAAACCATAAAATTAAATTAAGTGCAAATAACCTAAAAAATACTTTGATTAAGTCAAGCAACACTACATATAGCTTTCATGGCATATATTAGTGCCCAATGGTGCATTCCAGATCATGTTAATGCACTAATTTTATAATTATAATGATATTTAAGATGACCTTTACTCAATTTTTTAGTTAATCTCGTACGTAATTAGTTCAAGAATATCATAATTTCGGTCAAAATACCGTACAGGTCCCTCTACTTACAAAAAAGGATCAATTTGGTCCCTCTACTATAAAAACTGTCAATTTGATCCCTCTACTTACAATTTGGCGTCGATTGAGTCCCTCTACTTAATAAAATCTGTCAATTGATTATATATTTATCTAATATTACTTATTTACAAATAATTGGTATAACTCTTCCGTTTTTCTGCTTTGCTTACAAGACTGATATTTCGAAAAACAAGAAAATGAAAACCACTAATATTGGAAGCTTACAACAAACTCAACAGAAACATCAACAAAAAAAGAAGCAGAAACATAAGCAACCTATGCAAGAATCAGAATTTCACTCAATTGACAAATTCTATTAAGCAGAGGGACTTAATTGACACCAAATTGTAAGTAGAGAGACCAAATTGACAATTTTTGTAGTAGGAGGACCAAATTGATCTTTTTTTGTAAGTCGAGGGACCTATACAATATTTTGACCCATAATTTCGCAACTCAAAAAAAGAAAGGAAATTAGAAAAGAAATTCCTGCAACACGAAACGCGCTTAATTAGTTGTTGATCTCACTCTATATTTATATATACTAGTCTTCACTTCCACGTGCTTTGCACGTGACCCATCCTGTTTTTAGTAAATAATAAATTTACGAATTAAACATTAAAAAATACAAGGCTGACCCAATTGATCCGAGTCCTAAATCCGAAAAATCCAAAACCCGAGTGACATGAGGCCAAAACCTGAACCCGCCTGACCCTAGACCTAACATACCCGAATGATCTGAACCCAGATGAGTCAAAACCCGAATGACCCGCGAAAATTATAAACTAAAATTATATTTTATTCAATAAATTCACATTGTTATAATTTTAACCATTCTAAATTATCATTTATTCAAACCCAGCTGAGCAATAACCCGAGAAAATTACCTGACTCATTTGACCTAGACTCAGATGATCCGAAGCCCGTCCAACTAGCCCAATTGACCCCTCTAACTTTATAAGTCAAAGGAAATAATTGTATGTTATCATTCTTTTTTATTTTTAAAAACTTTAAATTCTTATTATACATGCACTCCAATACATTAAACTACCAATACACACTCCAAAAATAGAAAAAAAAAAGATTAATCACAATAAATAAATTTTTAACTTAATTAGTTTTAAAAAATGATGAATAATTAATGATTAGTTTTAAACTTGGTAATAATACTTTTATTAGTTTATATTATAATTGAAATGGGTCCAGATTTAACAAAAAGTCTCAAATTTTTTAAAATTAAAATGGTAAAAATAAAATATTTATAATAATATTGAATTTAATTACATAAAAATAGATTTTTTAGTAGAATAACTGTAAAATTTATTTGTAAAAAAGATTGTAAAATTTAAAAAATATCATTTAAGAAATATATTTAAAAAATTCTAATATATATAAGTTTTTTAATTAAAATAGTAAAATGGTAAAAATAAAATAGATATAAGGATATTAGATTTAATTAAATAAAAATAGAGTTTTTAGTTGAGTAAAACTGTAAAAGTATATTTAAAAAATTCTAATATATAAGTTTTTTTAATTAAAATAGTAAAATGGTAAAAATTATAAAGATATTAGATTTAATTAAATAAAAATAGAGTTTTTAGTTGAGTAAAACTATAAAAGTTTAAACAATGGCATTTAAGAAATATATTTGAAAAATAAGAGTATAATGGGCGATTCAAAAGTTTTACAAGTGAACGTACTTTTTAATATAGTATAGATTTATCTTAAGATTCAATTTAAAAACTGGCGATTCAATTAGTAATTACAGTCGCTAAAGTGTATTATCAGAGATTTTAATTTATATATATAATATAGTTTGATCGATTATAATAGGTATAATTATACCCAAAAAAATAAAGTAATAAAAAAAATGCACTCAAGCTTGTCGTGGCACATTTTTAACGATAAAGAAGGCATGAAAGGGAGCATAGGGAAAATAATTAATTCGACAAATCAGAAACATGTTTAGTACTTTTGGTAGTTGCACTAACTATTAACATGATAATTAATTAATTATTCTGTTTAGTTTTGGATTTATACATAAAAAGCTTTTTAAAAAGGGGTTTAAGAAAAAAAAACCCACCATAATCAAACTGATCATCAAACCAATAATTATTGGCCCCCAGAAAAAGAGACCACATCAATAGTTCTTAGTTCCATTTTTCGTTTATCTTCTCTGAATTATTCTGCAATTGGATTGATCAGACACATGGTCCAGCACATGATAGCTGATGGGCTCGATTTAATCTTTTTACAACTTTATTTGAAAATTTGGATTAATAATGGAGGTTATATACTCCAATAATTGACCAATCAATAAGAAATTTTATCCAAACACTGTACAAAGATTATACTGATATGTTGAAATCTTAATTTTAGTAATTATATAAAATAAATAATACTAATTCTTTTTGGTTCACCAAAGTTTAGTCACACCTTCAATAGAAATAAATTTCATAGGGTAAATTTCCGAATTCAAGACATTTATTATGGTATAATATATAATATTAATGGTTGTAATTGTACTAGAATAATTTGATTATGACAATTTAATAAGATACTATATAGCATAGTAGTACTAATTAAGTTCTTAAATTATAACTCTAGTTTTTCTTTTGAGGTTTTGTTTGTTCCCCTCCTTGACCATTATCTGTCAAGGGGAGGAGGGATATAATCTTTTTCATCTCCTTTTTTTCTTTGTTTTTTAAATAATTAAGTCCCACAAATTTTTAGATTTGTTTGGGTTAATAGTCTCAAGATCTTTGGGTTTTTTAGTACGTTGAGTCAGTTTTTGGAGTTAGTCTAGTTTGTTTTTCTTAGTTTGCAATAGATTGAGGATTGCTAGACTTACGAATATGATGATTTTGCTTTTGATTTGCAAGTCAGTCAAAGGAGGTTCTCGAATCAGTCATTTTTTTCTCGCTGATAAAAACCTTGAGTTAATCAATAAACGAAGGTGAAAGCGAAAGGGTGACGGGCATGACAGAGATCTATCAAGAAGGTCCGATACCTCGAATGATTCATAAGACGACTCGAATTCCAAAGCAAGATTCAGATCCACAAGAAAAGAAGGAAGACACTTGTCAATTTATTGTAATTTTAAGTTTTATTGATATGATTTTATTCGAATGAATGAGAATTACATTTTTTTTTTTAAAAAAGTTGTTAAATTATTATTGTACTAATTAAGAGGGTAATCGATTGATAAGATTTGTCGGTTTCGACAAAAAAGTAACATGACACGCAAGAATATTGAACAAACCTTCGTAAGTTTTTCTTCGGAAAGATATTGCTTTTAGCTAGCAGCTAAAAAACCGACAAATTTTAATTTTAATGATAAAAATTGAAACTTGACGGTATTTGGATTTCCCCTGCATATGTCCATCCCCAAATGGCTGCAAAACAAGTCAGTTTGTTATAGGCTTACAATAGCAAATATTTTTGCCTTCACGAGAAGGCAAAAATTTATATGTATATTCAATTAAGATTTGGTGAGGCAATGAGAGATGAGATTGGCAGTTAAAAGGTCAGCTGCTGCCAAATGGGTTTGAAGATTGAAAAATTGAAGATTGAAGATAGGGTCAACACTGAATTTTACTCATATTTATTGTTTATATGACCCAAACCATACCTTCACCTACTATAGCAAGCTGTCATCTTAACAATAAAACCACCTATTCCTAAAAATGGATTTAGATTTTAGTTATAGCTCATAGTTTTAACACTTGTTTAGAACCCAACAAGTTGTACTAGGCTTTATCCATTTCATGTGCATGGCAAGTTCATCATCATTCACTTTGAATGAGTTTGGTGCTTTGCTGTTTTTTTTATTAGATTTATGAGATTTATCGGATTTACAGATCATCTATCAATAGATCAGAATTATGAAGACTTAAATTTGAGTGTGTTTCATCGCAAATTCAAACCCTTACCATTTATGTCGCCAATGCCTTTAGTACATTGTTTTGCATACCTTAAAACCTAGATTTAGGTCATGTCAAAGAATGGCATCAAATTTGACTTTTAAAGTTCCAACCATATATTATAAAATTAGCAAGTGTATCAAATTAATATATCGTTATTGTTTTTTTTTTTTATCATATTTACCAAGTTTATTGAATTCATATGTCGTCTATGAGATTCTGAAAACTCGAATTTAAATGTCTTCTAATACAACCTCAAACTCTTACCACCCGCGCCGACCCCATTGCTTTGCATATCCTTCAAAATCTAATGTCAAAGAATGGCATCAAATATGACTTTAGGGTTTTCAACCATATGCTATTTTGAAATTAGCAAGTGTGTATATATAGTAGTATATAATATAAGCCTAGATGTTGTTTTAAATCTGGTCTAAAACTTGTATCTTAGGTTTACTTTTTCCATAATAATGTCTGTCAAGGTCAGAAACCCAAGAATAAGATATAGGGCAAAAAATGGGTTTAATAATGAGTGTAATCAGAAATGGGGTTTAGAACAATTGTTTGTTTTTGGGGCTTTTGAGAAAGTACAGTTGTTGTACTCGAATTACAACAAGTTGAGCTTGTGTTCTCACTTCTCAACATCCCAATTCCCCAATTTGTCTATAATTATTAATGGAAAAATTAGGGGAAGACCATATGGTACTACGGAAAATCAGATCTGGATTTTGGCATTTATTTTCCAATAATAATACAAATAATTCTTCCCCTACAACATTTGCACATGGAAATTATACTTACATTTATTGATAAGTTCCAAGTTTTTCCAGCATTCCACTCAGTTTATTAGCTGGCTTTCCTGTCTGTCTCTACTCTCTACACATTTTTCTTTTCAAACCCAAAAAAAAAAAAGAGAGGAAAAAAAAAACATAAGAATCCTAGAACTTGAATGCTGATATATTTGGTTTCAGTCTGAACTGGAAATATTTGTTAGGTTTGATTATGGAGTATGGGCCTATCCACAGTCCAAACAGTTTGTGTTTCAAACTGAAAGCCCAATTCAAGTATTTTTGGGTTTAAAGTATAAAACCAAAATCCAACACAGATTTTTCTAACCTCAATGTACATTAGAGAAGCACTTCATCTGGTTTCTAACCACAATGTACTTATGAACTGCGAATCATCTTCAAAAGTGCATCTGAATAGCTGATGGTATGCATGCAAAACCTCAGTTAATCAAGTAACTATAAGCCATGCAGGAAACTTGAATTCACATTGAATCATCGGAGTCATCGGAGTCACTTCCTTCTGGTTCCCCAGCATTGCCTCCTGTATCAGGAACCTCCTCAAGCTTTGTTGCAGGTGCAGGTGGAGTTTTCTTATTCGAATTGCGAGCATTTTCCATCTCCAGCTTCTGCTTGCCCATAGGCTGAAGCATGTAAACCATGGTTAAGGTATAAACACACGACTATGCCATGAATTCACAAAACATTTGATTAATAATACAAATCTAATTTAGATAAGAATCCTCCTGCAATCTGTCAGTTACTATCTAAGGGCTGTAAGACATCAAGGAAATGTGATATGCTTCCAGCACACAAACACTGCAAACTTCAATAAAATGATCTACTCTTCACTTCTTCAGTAGTCACTGTGCCAAAAGAAATATGATTTACTATTCAGCAATGGAATGTTATCCCAGCTACGGCTAATTCAAGACTAGAAAAATGCAGCAGTTCAAAGGAAAAACCTAAATAAACAATACTGAAATTAAATGTATCAAGGATATCAAGATTTTCAACTGTTCGTTCGGACAAGATGTTCACCAAATCCTTTTCAACACGTTGTACAAGTTCTGGCTGCAAAAAATAACATAATTGAATCAGTGAAACTCCTAAATGTAAAATGACAGAAACCACCCATCCATACTGACACCGGGTCACTCCCAGACACACAAGCTAGAAGCACTGAAACTTAGTCACTTCTTAGGAAAAGTATGGCAGCTAAGTATAATAGCCTTGGATGCAGCTCCTTTTTCTTTTGACCAATTCTAGTTTTAATTACTATATACATGAATTGTGAATCACAGTAATTATAGGCATATGTAACATATAAAATTGCGTATAAATAAAAACTCCCACAAACTCGGAGAAAGTTTCTGTTTTTAAAGTTAATTTAAGCATAAATAAGATCATGTCCAGAAGTAGCAAGGTTATCAATACATTTGAATCTGGTTCTCTTCAAAATCTTCGCTTCCGCACATCCCTCATTGGAGGGGTGGGACCATGTCTATACTCCAACACATCTGGAGATGCATCTCCTAGCTCTCTGACCATAATCATACGTCCCATCATAACAGTTAATATGCCCATATTAGAAGTAAAACCATGTATATCAATATCAAAATCCATAAATCAATAGCAAGAACCATACCCAACCAATATCAGCTGTTTTTGACTAGTGCACAATCATCATAAGTTTTGTATGACTCAACAACACAAGGAAAATCCAAGAGAGATACAGGGTATGTCCCCGTCTGCAAATCCTCTGCAAGGCAGGGAGAGATTAACATTCACAAAAATCCCAAGACTATGCTAACAAAATTGTAAAGCAAATTAAAATTTGCAAAATCTTGACTTTACGTTATTTTCCATAATGTGGTTCAAGTCTCACCGGATAGATTTTTTTTGCAAAGCTCAGCTGATTTTTCTCATCTCCATGAGCTGCTCAGTGCTCATCACCAGTAATCCTTGCAGGAGCAACTTCCATCAATAAAATGATGAAATCTGTTTGAATCTCTCAAGATGATTGACCTCCCAATAATTTTAGATGCAAACTTCATGAACACATGGCAATCACCACAAACACGAATGTTCTTCATAATCCTAATGGGTGTTGTTGCCTGAGGCTTTTTAATCAACCCAAATGCAAGAGCAAGTTTCTCACTGTGGTAACAAATAGATGCAAGCTTTTCCTCCTCCACCACATTATGAAGAACCAGCTTTGTATCAGGCATAAAGCCAGCCTCCTGAAATTTCTTGATGAGTCTGCTCAGTTCTTTGTATATGATTTCTGTTTCTGGATGAGTTCGATCTTCTGCTACAAATTTGTGAACTTCATTATCAACCTCAATCCAACTATAAGCAGCAAATTTTTTCACATTCTTGCTTTTCATGAGTGATCTCACAGTCGCCACATCTTCCCATCTCCCAGAGGCCGCATACATGTTAGAAAGCATGATGTAAGGTCCTGCATTAAGGGGTTCCATTTCAAAGAGAAACTTGGCAGCCATCTCCCCATGTTCAATGTCACCCTTTATTGCACAAACAGAGAGCAGGGTCGACCAGATTAAGGAATTCGGTTCATGGGGCATATTTCTAATTAGATCTACTGCTTCTCTCATGCAACCTGAACGGCCAAGGAGACTGATGATGCACGAATAGTGATCCAAAGTGGGTACTGATCCATGTTGTTCACTGATAGACCAAAAATATCTGCGTCCTTCTTCAGTCAAACCTGCATGGTTACAGGCAGATAGAACAGCCACAAAGGTAATACTGTCTGGTTTCAAATTTTCTTGCAGCATTTTCTTATAAAGGGCCAGGGCCTGTAAATCTTGTCCATTTTGTGCATAGCCCCCGATCATGGCATTCCAAGAAACTACATTCCTGGATTGCATCAAGTCAAAAACAAGCCTGGCATCTCTAACGGCTCCACATTTGCAATACATATCTGCAAGAGCACTGGACACAAGCAAGTCATTATCAACTCGCAAAAGAATGGCTTTCGCATGAACTGCCTGACCATGACACAAAAAAGCTAATTTTGCACAGGAACTAACCACATTGGAGAGCGTAAAATTGTCAGGGTTGACATCTTCTGATAACATCTTGTTAAAAAAATTCAGAGCATCTTCTTCCTTACCATTTTGTGTATAACCAACAATCATTGCTGTCCAACAAATTTTATCCTTGTTTTTAATCATACTAAAAACTTTACTTGCTTCATCTATCAATCCACTTTGAGAATAAGCACAAAGAACATTTGAGAGTGTAACCTCATCAGGTTTAAAACCATCAGTTTGCATCTTTTGGAACAAATCAATACATTTCTCAGGTTGCCCATTTTTCAGGTAACCAGAAATCATTGAATTCCATGAGACTACATTCTTATCTATAATTCTATCAAACAACCACCATGCCCTATCAATCACTCCACACTTAGCATACATCTCAGTCAAAGCATTGCAAACAAAAATATTCCTTCCCAAATTGCCAACAACGATTCTCCCGTGTATCTGTTTCCCTCTTCTCAAATCAAATAACCGTGAACATGCATTCAAAACACTCACATGAGTATAGTCAGTTGGCTCAAATCCCTCTCTACTCATCCTCACAAAAACCTCAAGTGCCTTACAAGAAAACCCATTTCCAGCCAAACCCTTAATCACGGTATTATATGAGACAGAATCACGGATAGGCATTTGATCAAATACCGCGGTCAAATTCTCAATGGACCCAGACTTAGCATATGCAGAAAGCATTGCATTCCAGGAGATAACATCTTTAAGAGGCATTTTATCAAACAGATTTCGAGCGTCTGAAATTTTCCCAAATTTCGCATACAAGTGAAGGAGACGATTGTGTAGAAACGTATCAGTAGGTGTAAAACAATGAAGCTCCATGTGAGACTGCAATTGCTTGGCGTGATACACGTCGTTGGCTCGAACGCATTCCAGCAGCAACCGTGTATACTCTTCAGCAGTCGCCTGGCCACCGACGTACAGTGAACCAATTGCATGGCGCAGCGTTCTGACTTTCATTTTTCTATTATTGGCAAGGGTTTCAGAAAATTATGAATTTTAATGGGTTAGATCTGTGGCGGGAAAATGTTGGGCTCTTTTTTTACCGGCCATGGCTGAGAGCTTTCTTTCTTCTCCAAGTTAGGTTGCTTATAGTTTCATTGTTGAACTTGTATATTATATGGTGGCTCTTCTAACATTTGTTTATACTTTATATTGCACGTGTACTTAATGCTGTTTTATAATAAAATGTATAACTGCTGCAGATTAACTTCCATTAAGCATGGAACCTAAAGGGATTAAGGGAAACAAACAAGTGCAAAACAATAATTAGACAATGAAAGGAACTTCCATTAAGCATAAATAATAGTAGTACATTGGACAATCAACTCTTCCATCTGGTTTCAGAAGTGTTGATATTTACAGAGCATTTCAACTCAAGTATCAGAACGCAAGCATGACCATAGCCACTTTTTTTCTGGGTCAAGAAAAAAGAAGAGGAAAAGATTAGAAGGGGAGGGGAGATAAGGGTTGAGAACATAGGCACTCTATTCTTTGATCATTTAACGCTCATGAACTGTAACTGTGAGTCGTCTTCAAAAGTGCATCTGAATAGCTGATGGTGTGTGAATCCTCGGCTAATCAAGTAACTATAAGCCATGCATGAAACTTGAATTCACATTGAATCATCGGAGTCATCAGAGTCACTTCCTTCTTGCTCCCCAGCATTGCCTCCTGTATCTGGAACCTCCTCGGGCTTTGTTGGAGGAGCAGGTGGAGTTTTCTTATTCGAATTGCGAGCATTTTCATCTCCAGCTTCTGCTTGCCCATTGGCTTCAGCATGTAAACCATGGTTAAGGTATAAACACACAACTGTGCCATAAATTCACAAAACATTTTAATATGAATACAAATCTAATTTAGATAAGAATCCTCCTGCAAAATCTGTCAGTTACTATCTAAAGGCTGTAACACATCAAGGAAATGTAATATGGTTCCAGCACACAAACACTAGAAACTTCAATATAATGATCTAATCTTCAGTAGTCTCTGTGCCAAAAGAAATATGATTATAGTTTTCAGCAATGGAATGTTATTCCGGCTACGGATAATACAAGACTAGAAAAATGCAGCAGTTGTTCAAATACTGAAATTCAATGCATCAGCATCAAGGATATCAAGATTTCCAACTGTTGCTCCAGACATGATGTTCAGCAAATCTTTTTCAACACGTTTTACAAGTTCTGGCTGCAAAAGGTAACATAAATGAATCAGTGAAACTACTAAAAGTAAAGGAAACAAACTACCACATCCGTATTGACACCATGTCACTTCCAGACACACAAGGTAGAATTGCTGAAAGCTTAGTCACTTCTTAGGTAAAGTATGGCAGCTAAGTATAATAGCCTTGGATGCAGCTCGTTTTTCCTTTGACCACCTCCCCTTTTATAATTACTATATGCATGAACGGTGAATCATAGTAGTTACAGGGCATATTATATTTAACAATATAAAAATGTGTATAAATAAACTCCCACAAACTGAGAGGAATTTTCTTTAAAATTAGTTTAAGCACAAATAAAACCATGTTGGGAAGTAGCAAGTTTATCGATACATTTAAATCTGGCTCCCTTCTAAATCTTCGCTTCCGTGCATCCCTCATTGGAGGGGTTAGACCATGTCTATACTCCACCACATCTGGAGTAGCATCTCCTGGTTCTCTAACCATAATCATCTGTCCCATCATAAACGGTTCATATGCCCATATTAGAAGTAAAAGAACCATGTATATCAATATCAAAATACATAAAACAATAGCAAGAACCATACCTGACCAATATCAGCTGTTTTAACTAGTGCACAATCATCATAAGTTTTGTATGACTCAACAACACAAGGAAGATCCACGAGAGATACAGGGAAACGATCATTGCCAATGACAAATGTCCCTGTCCGCCCATCCTCTGCAAAGGATGGAGTGATTAACATTCACAAAAATCCCAAGACTATGCAAACAAAATTGATAAAGCAAATAACAATTTGCAAAAATCTTGACTTTAGTTTTGGTATTCATTCATGAGTTATCACTTTACGTTGCATGACAAGCAGAACTAAGGAAATAAGGATTCACCACTTGGTACCATTCAAGAAAGTGTTACTCTGGTCAGACTAATAGTCCAACAGAAGGTATCTTAACATGATCTTGCATACATCTAAAGCACAAACATGTAAAAGGAATTTTTCAATGGATTTTAGCAAACAAAAGACAATTTTTCAGGAGTAAGACTTAGCATAAGTTTCATACATAACCAGGTATAACCGTAACGCAAAAAGTGCTAACATATATATAATAGCAACAGTTAATAAGGCAATTGTCTGATCAAGTATACTTCCTCACCAGAAAACAACAAATCCAGTGGTTTGTCCTCAGAAGAAGCATTTTCACTTAAAAGGCGATCTATACTCTCAGCAACAGAAGGTGGAACTCTAAGAATAAATTGCTCATCCATGCCTGTGAAACAAAATAAAAGATAGGAAAGGACGGATTAGCTTACTCCAAAGTCAAACATCAATCTTAAAACTAACATTAAAGCTTGAAACACAAATCCATATTAAAATTATATACCATTCAGTCATAACAATTAAGATCAACCTAATATCACAAGTTCATTTTCATCATGAAATTTAAGATTAGACCACCAAGCACCCCGTAATAGCTAGCTTAGTATGAAAGTTAAAATCATAACAAAGAAAGGCTCACAAGTCACAAACACTGTATCAAATCATACAAAAAGACTACAATCAGCCCAGAAACTAAACTCTCTGAGTTAGAATAACCCATTGAAGCTAAAGCTTCCCTGCTCATCTTTCCATAACTATCTCCATAAGAAACATCAGGCATAACAAAAACCATTCTTCAAAAAGACTCGGCAAAGGCAACAAAAGAATTCCCATTGACCAACTAATGGTGGCAAGGCAATACTTAAAGAACAATAAGAGAAAGCATCAGAAAACAGAAAGATAAAAGAAGAAAACAAAAAACACCCAATCATTTATTGAAAACGAACCCAATACGATTGCAGAATTCTATACCAATTCTCTTATTAGGTTTGAGAAGCTGATACGGAGAGAAAATTTGTATCTTAAAATACCCAGTTAAGAAAAGAAGCACAAAAAAGAAAAGAAAGAACGATCTCAACTCTCACCTGACGACGCTAATAATGGTCAGATTGGTGCTGCCGGGTGGTGAGGAAGAAGAAAGAAGCCGAGAAAGCTAGAAACAGAAGCAAAAAGAAAATAAGAGAAGTATTTAATTTAATTTAATTTAATTTAAAATAGTTTTAAATTGCTGATAGCACACGCGTGGCACGTGAGGAGTGAACACTTTTAAAAGTAACCCTAGACACGCTATAAGATCCAGAGATCTATATTTTCGACACCCAAACTCTAACCTCAAAACTCAATCCACCGCCGTTAACTCTTTGTAGTCATCTTTTTCAAATCTTATCCTCGAGGCTTCAGCCGGCGCTAGCTAAGCTAGGGTTTTTTTGCAGATTGGAAGCGAGGGCCTTGGGTTTTTCTTGTGTGTAAATGAGAGGCAGGAGTTACACTCCATCTCCGCCACGGGGCTACAGCCGGCGAGGACGTAGCCCTAGCCCCCGTGGCCGTTACGGTGGTGGTCGCTCTCGGGATCTACCTACCAGTCTTTTGGTCCGCAACCTCCGCCATGACTGCAGGTTTCTTCTCCTTCTCTCTCTGCTTTAATCCCTTTCTTCTTTATCGCCTCTATTCTGCCGCTTCTTGCTGAAGTTTGAAAATCCAGTTAAATTATTATAGGGAATCTTATGAATTTGCCATATTGGAGTGATTTCTATGCCGATTTTTGCATTTTGATCTTTCGAGAAAGATTCTTGTTATTATCTTTGATTCTTGTTATTATCTTTGATAATGTAATTTGACTATTACTTTGTTTTAGAGTGTGTTTCTTCAGTTGGAGGTATTAACTTTCTTTGGTTATTGAACCTGGGTGTTTCTGCAGGCCAGAAGACCTTCGCAGGCCATTCGAAAGATTTGGACCTCTGAAAGATATTTACCTGCCCAAGGATTATTATACTGGGTGAGAATATGTTTGCTACAATATGAATGTTATAGTTGTTTGGGTATAGTTAGTGGTATTAATTTGTTTTTAATTGCTCTTTTTTTTTGTCATTAACTAGACTCCATCACTGTTGTTTTAACCTTAACATGAGTCTTGTTGTTAATTCTTTTGGAACCACAGAAATTACTATGTTTTATCAACTTGTCTTATTTTCTTTCTTTGCAATTCCATTTGGTATAGAAATTGTGTATAACTTTTCAATAGTCGTTATTACAATTTATTCTACTCATACCATGTTTATTAAAAAAAGTATGATAGTTGAAAACGTTTATCTCTAATTTTAGGAGGTTCAAGCAAAAGTCTGAAAACCTTTTTTTTTTTCTTTTCCTTTTAAAGCTTCTTCGAAGAAGGCCCTATTAATACTTCCTCCTGAATATCTTTTCTGTTGTTGGGCCATTCCTTTAAGTATACTCTTTTGTAATCACAAATTGGGTGTGTTAATTGAAGTTCTTGAGGTTTAACAGTGAAACTAAAGTTTTGAAGACATCAATCAAGTAATTAGAGTTCTTTTGAAGATGATGTTAGTGGTAGTGAAGATTTGGAAGGAAGTTGGGTTTGAATACATTGTGAAGATGTTTCAAGTCTTGAAGAATTTCAAGTGATCTTTAAACTGACACTTTCAAGGTTAGCAGGCAAGTGCTTGCTTTTTCATGCTTATGATGACCTTCCATATTACTAGGGATAATTTTGGAATTATCATTGGAAAAGGTTATTGGTTAGTATGGTGCCTGTCAGATTTGATTCTCTGCTCTTGCTTTGCAATGACTCTTTGCTGTAATTTTGCAGGGAACCTCGAGGGTTTGGTTTTGTCCAATATGTTGAACCTGGTGATGCTACAGAAGCCAAATACCAGATGGATGGCCATATTCTGCATGGACGGGAGTTGACTGTTGTCTTTGCAGAAGAGAACAGGAAGAAACCAGCTGAAATGAGGCATAGGGAGCGAGGGGGGAGGTAAACTTTTCAGTACAATTTGCTGAGCTATGGTTTACATGATCAATTTTATACGGTTTTGGGAGCTCATTTTGTTTCCATTGTTCATTAATAGGAAGTTCTTCCATCTTTTAGCTTTTGTTGCATACTTGTTAGTTTCGAATATGCATCAGTTTAAAGTTTTGAATCCTAACCTTGTAACTGGTCTATTAGATATCATATCTGTCATGACAGTAAATATATGTGCAAATACCTTTATCTTCATAAATTTCTGGCTTGCTTGAAGGAGATATTGATTGTCAAATGGACCTATTGACCTGCTTGAGGCATTTTTAAGGAATGTTTTCTTTTTTGAGATGTCTAGTTTGTATGCAACCATTCAGAATTTCTATTGATCTTGACAGCAGGTTGCCTGAAGGCTTAGTTTTCTAACTTTGACTAAATGTTATGCTACTACGTATATACAGATTTTCATAGTACAAAGATATTCTCTCGGACACTTTGATGCTATCTCTCTCAACTTCCAATTTTCTTTGTTTCAGAGGAGGAGGAGGAGGTCGATATCGTGATAGGAGGAGGTCACCCCCTCGTTACTCTCGTTCGCCTCGGTATTCTCGTTCACCACCTCGTCGCAGTCGTGATTATTCCCCTCCTCCTAAGGAGAGGCATTACTCAAGGTGAGTGATGTGTTCAGTTTAATTCATTTAAGTACTTTGTCCCTTGGGTAATGAGTTTATGCATATAAATGCAAACTTTTAACATAATTTTGTGCTGTTCTCTTGCAGATCTATTTCACCCCGAGATGGACGGTACAGTCGAGAAAGATATTCACGCTCTCCACCACCATACAATGGCTCACGAAGCCGGAGCCGGAGTCTGGATAGGGTGCAAGGCCGAAGTCGGAGCAGAAGCAGAAGCCCTAGGCATAGCCGAAGCCGCAGCCCGAGACGAAGCCCTAGCCGAAGCATCAGCCCAAGACGAGTTGAAAGCCCAATCAGAAGCAGAAGCCAGAGTCCAGACCGTGAGGATTACAAAAGGGAACTAAACGGAGAAAGGTCTCCCAGTCGGTGATATTATGCTCTCGATGCCATATTCCATAGTTTTCTTTGTAGGGTGCTGTATTTGCTGGGTGTATTTGATCAGGAGGGCTGATGTTTAAACTGAACTTCGACGTCGTTAGGATACTCGGTGTTGTAGTCCAACTAGCTATGTGAAAATTGCTGTTGCTGAGATATTCTTTTAAGGCATGTCTGTCCCGGTAACCAAGTACTCTAGTAGAACTATAGTATTGATGTTGAGGTACTGGGTCCGCAATTATTTTGATACCTTTCATATCGTACAATTTGATCGAGTTATAAACTATATGTTGCTGCCTTTTTACTCTTTAGTTTACACATTTGATAGAGTAACCTCCATAGCAGGTGACTAGATGGTGTCTCTCTTTATTGATATTGGGTGCCATTAAGAAAACATCCTTAGCCCAATCTGGGGCTGCATCTCACCTTATTTTCAACTGGATCTTTGAGCCAGTTTGAATAAAAGAGAGAGGTGACAAAAGAAAGTGTCGAAAAAGGAGAACCTTTTTTGACAATTAGGATCCCACATTTCCCCACTTGTTTTAGCTTTACAACTAAGCGGAGCCTGTTTGTCACTCAGCCCTGTTTTGGTTCTTCAGCCTTCGTACGCGGTTTTTCTTGTTTCAATGTTTCATAGACGTTACCCATTTTCTTTGTCAAATGCCTTTTGGGATCGTAATTTGCTGAGATTTGAGTGCTCCTTTTACTCTTTTGCCTTTTATCTGACCATCTTGTAAAAAAATGGCTTTGCTTTTTTGACCCAATTGGGGAATAAAATCATTAGGCATTAACTATTGGAAGAATAAGTACCATTGAACAATTCAATAAGTGAAGTTTACAAAATAGTAGTAGATATTAAGAAAGTTCTTTCATTTAGGGTTCGATTCGACTTCAAATTAATCTGAGTCCAATATGATTACCACTTTCTATAAGATCCTAACCAAAACAACAAGATTAAACGAATGGAGCCCTAGTTTGATAAAAGCTGATTAGTTAGGAAAATACTATCAATAACAAGTAAATATTTCTGTGATCTAACTTGAATGTTTCTTTGTTACCAAAAAAAAAAACTTGAATGTTGGACTTTTTTTATTTCTACCTATGTTTAAAGTTAAAAATTCATTCAAATTACTATACAACTTTTGGGATTATTTTTCACCAAAAAAAAAAAACTTTTGGGATTTTATTCGGTTTCTAGTATATTACTCTTAATTACTTCCCTTCTATTCCAAAACCAAAAGAACAAAAAGAAAAAAAGAGAAAAAAAGAGAAAAAACTCTTATGTTATTTTTTTTTTTGTAACCAAAAAAATAACATAAGAGTAAGTCATAAACTATTCAACTCCTCCAATTAATAAAGAAATATTAATGACGTCTGAAAAGAAAATCACACAAAAATCCGAAAGAAAGATATAGTAGAAAGTGTAAGAAACTTCTACTTTCGGCTTGCTTTTGCTTTGCATGGCTTGGAAATAAAATCTAAAATTATTACAAAAAAAATCTAAAATAAAATATACTCCAGTTATTACAATAATGGAGTAATAATAAATAATGTAATAATTACACAATGACTTCACATAACATACGGCGACAATCTCGATGACCCTTCTATTTCTCTGCCTCTGCAGTTTCTTCATTCAGACAAATATTTGCTTCTATTATTATAAAAAATTAATAATAAAAATATTAGTACTTAAAATAAAATACCATAAGTAGTAGTATTTTATACTATATTGTATTTCAATAAAATAAAAAAGACAAACAAACAAACAAGAAGACGTTGCTAAGACAAAAGCCCTCCCCTCTTCTCAGATCAAAACAAAGACAAGCTTCCAGTTTTTGAGGTTTTTCTGAACTCTCAATCTAATTCTATCTTCTGACTTATATTACTCTGGTTTAACGTACCATGCTTACTTATGATAATGTAGTTTGAGTTTTTTAATTATTATATGACGATGAAGTTGTGGGGTATGCTTCTTTATTATTGATGTTTATTTATTCTACAACATTTTTAATTTCTTTTTTTTTGTTCTTTCTGCTGCCCTGTTTTCCACATTATATATATATATATATATATATATATATATTGAAAGTTACTGTGGGGCTTTTGAAAATCCTTGTTGGATTCTCACTTAATATTCTTTGGTACTGGGTTCTTACTTACTGCTTTTGTTTCTTCACTCTTCAGACACTCATTTTACTGGTTTTGGTTCTTCTTGAAGTTTTTGGGAAGTGCTAGAATTCCTTGTTTTTGCAGCTGGGCAACTTGGAGATCAGGTATTTCTTCATCTGGGTAACCTTTTCTGTGGATTTTGGCTTCTGGGTAGTTTTAAAATGCAACTCTTGGGGGATTTCTGCATCTGGGTATTCTGGGATTAGACTTCTCTTGCAATGCTTGCTTTTCTTTGACAATTTTTTTACTCAAAATGTGAATGGGTGGTTTGAATATTTCAGATTTTTAATTTGATTTTCTGTTTTTAGAGCACTGGGGAGTTTTGATTGTAGAAAAGTGAACTTAGTGACAATAGTTTTTGGGTTTCTTTTAATTATCACTCTTAAGTAGTCAATAGTTTTTCAAGAAAATTACCCCCTTTCCATTTTGATGTTTTCTACTATTTCAATAACTGGCAACTAGGGCTGTTTCATTGTTCTTTTAAGACAACTTTGTGGGAGCCATGAATTAATTAATTGTTTGTTTCAGCAAAAAAGCATACAAAATGATCTACATAAGATACTTTTGCAAGAAGAATGAAGTTCTGTCCTTAATGAACAAAATTACTAATTTAAACTACTGTGGACCTAATAAATTCTGCTAAAAATTGCATTTCTGCTTGACATATAATGACAATAGCGTGTCTCTGAAGACTACTTCATTTATTTATAAGTACTCACAAGAGGACCACCCATCTGCTATAATACATTAAGGTGGATTCTTTGATAATGTGCTTAAAAGTCGGTGATATAATTATCCTTAATTGCCGAATTTGGTTGCATCTATGTTGTTAGGTGCACTGTAAAACCAAATCTTTTCAGGATTGATTATTCTCTTAACTGGTTGGCTTGCAGCCTAGTGTATGGTTGAACTTGTTTGCTCCATATGATTTTTAGAATAGGTGCTTCAACAGCAGAGACATTTGCTGTTTATGTAGCTTAAATTCTTGCTTTTGTTTGCAGAATTTGGCATTTAAGCTCCAGCTGAGAGTAAACAACACAAGACTCACCATTTTGGTTGAAGGTGTTTTAGGATCAGATGATTCTCGAAAGATGTCTTGGAAGCATGCTTCTGCTTCTAATTGGCATGTTTTCCACCGTGCGAGGTAATTTAGCAAATTGATTGATGGTTTCCTTTTTTGGCTATATTATCATATATGTCTATATGGATGCTAATATCGTGCAGTCAACTGTTATGATTTAGATGAAGATGAGGCTTTAGAAATTTAAAGTTTTTACCTTGGGGTGAGGTCATCATATTAGTCTCAAAGCATCAGCTGTGAAAGATATGATCTTTATAGAGGAAATTTCTTGTTAATGAGAATCTTTTCTCTGTTTTTTATATTTTCAATTGTAATAGTCATATATCACTAGGGAATGTCATTGTAAGATCACACCAAAGCTAATGCAGGCTGACAGAAAAATGAAGCACAATTGAACTGCCATTACCATTATGATGAATCACCTCAAGTACTCCAGTGGTCTTTTTCTTTTCTTTTCATTTTTTCCCTTTTTAGTTACAAAAGGGCTCTTTTTAATTAGGAAATCTAGAAAAACTTAATGTGTAATAGTGAGTGTTTCTTGGCGGTACTTACTGAGTTGGATTTTGAATGTATAGGTGCATTTGTTGGGATAAACATAGGTACTGATGTTTCCAGCATGCCGCCGGCTTCAGATGTGGTTGCTATTCTCAAAGCCCATCAAATTACTCACATACGCCTCTATGATGCTGATGCTCACCTGCTGAAAGCCCTTGCAGACAGTGGGATTGAAGTTACCGTTGGCGTGACAAATGAGGAAGTGTTAGGAATTGGACAAGTCCCAGCAAGAGCAGCAGCCTGGATCAACAAAAATGTTGCATCCTATGTTCCTTCAACCAATATTACAGCCATTGCTGTTGGCAGTGAGGTTCTTACCTCAATTCCCCATGCTGCCCCAATTTTAGTTTCTGCAATGAATAACCTCCACAAAGCTCTTGTGGCTTCTAATCTAAATTTTCAGGTGAAAGTTTCAGCCCCACAATCCATGGATATCATCCCCAAGGCTTTTCCCCCTTCTACTGCTGCCTTCAATACCTCATGGAACTCGGTACTATACCAGCTTCTTCAGTTTTTGAAGAACACCAACTCCTACTACATGTTGAATGCCTATCCCTATTATGGTTACACCAATGAAAATGGCATTTTCCCTATTGATTATGCTCTTTTCAAACCTCTGCCCGCCGTCAAACAAATTGTTGACCCAAACACTCTTTTCCACTATAACAGCATGTTTGATGCGATGGTTGATGCAACCTATTATTCTATGCAAGGTCTCAATTTTTCTGGGATCCCTATTGTTGTCACAGAATCAGGATGGCCTTGGCAAGGTGGACCGAATGAACCAGATGCTAATGTGGAAAATGCTCAGACCTTCACTAATAATCTGATCCAGCGAGTTTCAAATAATTCTGGTCCACCTAGTCAACCTACTATTCCCATCAACACATACATTTATGAGTTATTTAATGAAGACAAGAGACCTGGTCCTGTTTCTGAGAGAAACTGGGGGGTGCTTTTTACAAATGGCACTGCTGTTTATCCTCTGAGTTTGATTGGTTCTAGTCAGATTACTGCAAATTCTACTGGAGTTTTCTGCGTGGCAAAACCAGATGCTAGTGAAGATAAGTTGCAAGATGGGCTTAACTGGGCATGTGGGCAAGGCCAGGCCAATTGCAGTGCCATACAATCAGGGCAGCCGTGTTATCTTCCAAATGACATCAAGAACCACGCATCATATGCTTACAATGATTATTATCAAAAATTGCGTAGTGTTGGTGGTACTTGTGATTTTGATGGGACAGCCACAACTACTACTATTGATCCAAGTAAGTTTGCATAAGTTTTCTCATTATTTTTTATGTTATCAAATTTTATCTGTAACTTTAATCTTTTAAAGTACTTGAAGACTTCAACTTTATTCCATTGAAAGATGTTGCTGGCAGGTTTGTATGATGCAATGTCCATACATAGGTTTCCCTTAGAAAGAAACTGTTATCTCAGGGAAAGAACCTTCCATGTTTGCAAGCTACAAACAGGGACATCCTGAAAATTTTCTTGAAAGGGTTGGAGGGAACTTACACTTCAAATAGCGGAAGTGAAAAATTTGCTCTAGTTGTTGTGTCTGTGTTTGTATATCCTAAAATTTGCTCTAGTGCTAGGCTTTTCTTTATAAGCCGTATCTTTTGCCTAATCAACCATGTTGCATTTTGTTGTCTAAACATCCAACTATTATAAACTCTTCCCTTCTTTATGTCATTATATATCTGAGCTTAGTCTTTCTTTGGCTAATTACTTAATTGGTGGATAACTTGTGCAGGTCATGGCACCTGTGTATATACAGGAAGGTGAGGTTCCGAATCATTTATGTTTGATATATTCAATATGAACAACGATTTATTTAGGATCATGACCTTTTCTTTTCTCCTTGAAACAGTACGAATTCAACAGCAGGTGGCGGGTTCTTGCCTCCTACAGCTTTAGGTCCTATAAGTCCTTTGGGAGAGAGTACAAAGCTTCCGGTTTCCAAAATTCAGTTTCTATTCTCAGCAGCCTGTCTTGCTGTAGTCTTGCTATAACTCCGGAAATATGTCAGATTACACCTTGTTGGCAGGTTTAAAGTAGTTCCCAAGGTCACAATGTGATGAAGTAATCGTAAACACACAAGATGAAGCATGATGCAGAATGTAATGAAATTCACAATGCTCAAAGTCAATCCACAACTGAAAGTTGTGTTTAGTCTCTCGCGGTGCTTTTGACTTGTTCATCCTTACCGATTTTGCTTCGATTTTAAAGTTAGGTCTATCATCTTGTTTAGTCATTGTCCTCTTTCTTCCAGCTATCAGATGCGTTCGGGTTCAGGGGCTCATTGCATTGTATGATCTTAAATTTAGCAATAGCCATTCTAGTTCTAGCCTTGATTTTTTGGGACATGAAGAAACTTGAATTTGTTACTTGACATTCAAACAATGAAAATGCAGTTGAGTTTTACTTGCTGCCTCTTGCCCTTGTTTCTTCCTTCATCCTTCAAAGTTCCATATTCTGCTTCTCACAATTTTAGTAGTATTTTTATTTTTATTCTTTTATTCAAGATTTTGTTAGTATGTAAAGCAAATTACAAAAATATATATTCTTATACATTTTGGTAAGTTGGCATTAAAATGAAAAAGAAAAAAGAAAGAAAGAAAGAAAGAAAATACAACTTGCTAAAGGGAAAAAGGAAAGTACCGCCAAAAAGAAAAGGGAAAAAGGAAAGCAATGAAACGGTGCGTAGAGGAATTTGAGTCAAAGAGTGAAAGACTGTGAAAGAAGGAAAGCTAGATGAAGAAGAGCATTATTACAGCAAAAAAAGATCAAGAGTGATAGTAATGATAGGAGGAGGAAGACCATCGTCTTCTTCAGCAGCGGTAACGGCGGCGGGTGGAACATGGGTTTCGACAACTTCGGTGTCGGCTTCTGGGAAGAGGATACAGAGGGAGATGTCTGAGCTCAACGCCGACCCTCCTCTCCATTGTTCTGCTGGTCCCAAGGGTGACAATCTCTACCATTGGGTCGCCACCATCATTGGCCCTCCTGGTTTTTTACTTCTCTCTCTCTCTCTGCCTTCTTTGTTTTTATGCTTTTCTCATTAATGGGTACTATTTCTTAAATTTCCCTTGTATTTCACCGTTTTCTGAGAAATGGGTGCTTGATTTCTTTTCTGTTATCTAATTTCCCTCCAAGTCCAACCCCTTTCCTTCTTCCTGTGGAAAAGCTTGTTTTTAAGTTCATTTTTTTCAGCCCACTTGCACAATTGTTTCTTTACAGAAATGGGTTTTGTTTCTAAGTTCTTATCTTTTCTTGTAAATGTTGTTGTTGTGTTGTGACCTTTTTTTGGCTTTGAGAAATTAATTGAAGCTTGTTTGTTCAATTTCATTTTCAGGCATTTATTTGATTACTTTTGAGTTTAAGAAACAGCTTATTACTGAAGTATGCTTTTTCCCCTTGCTTAATGTACTTCTCTTGAATGATTTGCTGCTTCAAAGTATAGTTGCCATGCTTGATTTCACTATTTTTTCATGGTTTTCTTTAGTTTTTAATCTTAGCTTACTCATTCTTACTGAGCTCTTGTTTAGATACTCAATTGTTGTCGATGTGGATGCTAATTTATAGTCAAGTTGGATGCTTTTTACTATAAGAAAATTGAAGAAGGGGTTAAATTAATTGTACCAAGGTATCATTAACTGTGATAATTCCACTTCTAGTACACTACAGACCAAATTTTCTAAAGTTGATTGAATTTAGCACAAACTAGAGATCCGCTTAAAAGCATAAGTTGAAAAGTATTTGAAACAATACTTGATAAGTGTCTTGAAAAGTTAAAACCACCACAAGAGTGCAATGTGCTCTCAGTTCGAAGTGCACCTTACCTCAGTATTACTATCATTTTTCCTTTTTTCTCCAATAGAACCGAATGTTAAAACGAATTTTGCTTCATAGATTCTACAAGTAGTTATTTATTATATATGTTAGTGTTCAAAGGTTAAAAAGTTTTAACTCAACGATCTGACAAGCTTCCTCATGTTCATTTTGTAGGAACACCATACCAAGGTGGCATATTTTTCCTTGACATAACATTTCCGAGTGATTATCCATTTAAACCTCCCAAGGTTCTCGCCATTAAGTATTTAATAGCTATTCTTGATCATATATTATTCTCACTTTTTACACATATCTTGTGTGGGCATCTGTGTGTAACTCTCTATCCCCCATGGAATTTCTAATTGCATCGGACAGAGAGGGGTGGTGGTGTTTGTATAAAGTGGGAGGTAGTTGATGATTTGCATGGCTGAAAAGTTTATAATTATGATAATATGCATGTTAAGTGTTAACTACCAGCAACCTTGTTTTATCTCTGGAAAAAAGTGACTGGAAACCATGTTTAATCTGCAAAATGCTTGGCATTCCAATTATTGCCGTATATCTATGTGGTAGTCTGACCAAATTCTTGTGTTGGGAATATGGGGATCATACTTCGAACTCAAAGTGCAGACATATATGAGCTCAAGTTTATATGAGAGATCTATTTACTCGTACTCAGAAAATTAGACTTAACAAAATTCTTCTGCTCCATTTATTGCTAGATGCAACTTGTACATAGCTTCTATGGACATTATGAAGTGAACAACTTTCTTTACTACTTCTGTACTTTGTTCCGAATCTCTTTTGATTATATGTACAATTTTGCAGGTAGTATTCAAAACACGAATATATCACTGCAACGTTGATGCTGCCGGCAATCTTAGTTTGGACATCTTAAAGGATAGTTGGAGCCCTGCCCTGACAGTTTCCAAGGTGCTAACTGCAATCAGAGCAATTTTTACAAACCCTGACCCTTGTAAGTTTCCAAAACCTCTTGAGTAGTCTATCATCTCTATATCGGCAGGCAGGTGAGTTGGGGGCAGTTTGTGGAGCTAAAGCTTAAAGGAGTATGTCCTAAAAGTAACCATGAGGATAAGAGAAAAAGAAAATGATGCAATTTTTTTAACAAGGAACAGCAGACACTGTCTATTTTATGCTTAACATGTTGTCTTTAAGCTTTTAGAGAAAGAATTGAGTGGCCATGTTGTAATTGCTTCATATAGCATGATTATGCTCGTGTCAGATATGCCATTTGTCTGCTGAACATGTGGCTATCCTTGTCATGACAGATAATCCCCTCATCTCTGGCATTGCTCGGTTGTACTTAACCGAAAAAGCTAAGCATGATGAAATAGCTGCAGAGTGGACACTGCGATTCGCCAAATAATCTGTGATTAATCCTTCTGCGAGCAGCAACTTAAGTTTCAACCTCACCACGCGATGTCATCTTAAATTTTCATGGTGACCAATTAAATTTGTGTCTGAGCTCCTTGGCATCGAGCTGATTCATAATGGTAAATTAACCTTTATGGTGCTTTGCAAGTGAGCTACGAAAATGAAGTGTTTAAATTTAGATCCCATTTTGTCCGCACACATGAGGCAATGCTCCCTCGTCGAGGGAAATGCACAATGAGACTGTATACTAAGGTTACTGTTGTTTCTAGTCTTCAATGAAAGAGAGATAGGAGAACCACTAGGATTTTTCAATATGTTGTTAGAAAGTACTATGTGATATTACTATTTTCGCAATAAAACTGCTCTATTTTTATTATTTTCGGCCTCCACATATCCATATCTTCAGGCAGGCTCTGTTGCCTAATGATATTAGACATGTAACTTTCAAAAGTAAAACCTTGCAGGTGAACAATTGAAGATTGTTAATTCATAGACCTTAAAAGTTTGGACAATTTGTTTGGTTTAATCCTTCCTAAGGCAGGGACGTGGATGGAGTTGGACGCAAGGTGGGGATCCCCACCTTAATATAGGCTTCAACCCAGCCTTCCACATTTACTTACATGAGGTTGTAAGGAGGCCAAGTTGATGAGGTTGGGGGCAGGACTGCACTCCCCATCCTAAACCTGCCCTGCCAACTTCTAAGCGTCCGAGGTTGGGGATATGCAGTCTACCCTCTACGCCATTAATGATTAATACTTAAGAATCAGAAGAAAAATAGCTGTCATTTTACATATGAATCAGATGTTGGATTTTTTTTTTTTCTAACATTTTTCTTGTCTCAGAAGTCAACTAAATTCATTGAAAATTCCAAACCCTTCATTATTAATTTCCCTTCCCTTACAGACTGCGGATGCGTTAGCCGGACCGGACCCATTTGCTAATGGTTGGGCTGCTGTCTCTTGCGTTGCATAATTGCATTTGACTCGCCTACTTCGTTTCCTTTTGGCTAAAACCCCAATCTTACTTGGAAGTCCCATCACGTGGCAACGGCCAGTCCAAAATTCTAGCATTAAGTACCTTTCCGTGGAGTAGCAGTTCGTACCTACCTACTGCAAGCTTATCAATTTATAGCGGTTACATTATTATCACTGTATTATATTATTTTACAGAAAGAAGACTGATAGGGAAAGTGAGGAAGAAATGGGAAAGAGCATAGCTGAAGTGGGTTTAGAAGATTTGTGCAAGGCGGGTGGATCAAGCTTAAGCAAAGAGGAAGCTACCCAGATTTACCAAGTCATAAGAGAAGCCATAGCCATAGCAGGGGGAAGCAAAGGGTCTGATGATCCTGACCCAAGGGAGGTTTGGAGAGAGGTGGTTGGGAGGAGAGTGTTGAAACCATGGCACCCACATCAGCTGCATCAGTTGGTCTACTACTCTGTCTTTGCAAACTGGGATGCCTCCATCCATGGCCCTCCTCTTTACTGGTTCCCTTCTCTGTAATTCATCTCTCCCGCTTTAATTATTACTCTTTTCCTTTATTTTTACTATAAAGATTGTTGTGTTTTTTGGCTTTGGCTCTGAATAGAAGGGCTGGGGAAGGGTATTATATTTACATGTTGTGAATGTAGTGTAGGAGCTATTGCAGTGTCATGTAATTTTAGTTCTGAAGTTAACATATATGTGGATGGCTAGAAACTTTCTGATGCTAAATTTTAGGCTAATTGATGAGCGTTAGCAGTGAAAGATGACAGCATATTGAGCACAGTTATGATTTAAATCAATGAGTTGAACCTGGCTTTAATGCTAGGTTAGCCAAATGTTTTATGTTTTGTTTCCAGATATCAGTCCAAACTTACAAACCTGGGACGTATGATGGAGGTTCATGGTCCAAAGCTTTTAGGGACGGCATACAAGGACCCGATTGCAAGTTTTAGCCTCTTTCAGAAATTCTCTGTCCAGCATCCTGAGGTAAACATTAATTTTTTGTTCTTGTTCCTTGTAAGGTAAATGTTAATTGCATGCTGAATTAATTGTGAAATTACTGAAATTTTGGAGAATTTCAGGTTTATTGGTCTATTGTTCTAGAAGAACTTGCAGTTGTATTTCGCGATCGCCCAAGGTGCATTCTAGATAAAAGTGACAAATCAAAACCCAGTGGAACATGGCTTCCTGGTGCAGTTTTAAATGTAGCTGAATGTTGTTTATCGCCATGTAGTCATCCCCGAAAAGAGGATGATAGTATTGCTCTTGTATGGAGAGAAGAAGGGTCTGATGATTTGGATGTGAATCGGATGACATTAAAAGAACTGCGCGAACAAGTAATGTACGCTCTTATTTATCTATCACAGTTGGCAGTCAGACTTTATCTTGTTTTTGTGGATGCTTTACTATTCTGTATTTGGGTGGGATAGTTTATCTGTCTTTGCAATATCGCTGCTGTTAGTTTTACTTTACCTTATGTAGTGATCAAACCTTTGTTCTTATACTATCTTCATTCCATTCTTTTGTTACTTAACTAGTGTTTTGCTATTTAACCGTCTGTTCATACGTTTAAAAATGATTAACAGGTTGGTCGCTAATGCACTAGATGCCACTTTTTCAAAGGGTGATGCAATTGCCATTGACATGCCAATGACAGTCAATGCCGTTGTTATATATCTGGCCATTATATTAGCTGGATTTGTTGTTGTATCCATAGCTGACAGTTTTGCAGCCAAGGAAATTGCAACACGTTTGCGTGTCTCTAATGCAAAAGCTATCTTCACTCAGGTATATATATACTCTTTTTTTTTTTTGTATATTATCAAATTCATTATAGATATGCAGTTGGCATAGATACACTATCCAGTTTTGTGTACATTGATTACAAGTTCATCTAACATGGTAGTTAATAAGCTATCAGCAACTTGTCAATTTCTTTTGTTTCTCCTAATAACCTGAGATGTTGATTAGTTGGCAAAGGTGTCTGAGTTGATACATGATACAAATCCTCTCTTTGTTTTCAGGATTTCATATTAAGAGGTGGTCGAAAGTTTTCGCTATACAGGTAAACTTATTTCTTTTTTGTGTATGCCACACTGTAATTTTCTTCTTTCAAGTTTGATTGGTGATTTGTGCTTTCTTCTGAAACGTTATTGAATTCCTCAAGTTGTCTGAGCTGCCCCTTTCAAGGTTGTCATATAAAAAGCTACTCAGTTTCCAAATTCCATTTTTCCTCTTAACATGCATCCTCGGAAGGTTTATATAAACATTACTGGATTTGTCTTTATTTTGCAGTCGAGTTGTTGAGGCTGATCCGTATAAAGCTATTGTGCTCCCTGTGAGTGGGAATAATGTAGGCATTCAATTACGGAAACAGGATTTATCATGGCAAGAGTTCCTTTCCAGTGCCAATCAAAGTCCAAGGTAATCTTTATAACTATAAGGTCAGCGACAGAAGTTTTGTAATGAAAGGGTCTCTTTATCATATTATATCACTCAAAAGGGTTTAGATTACTTTTATTTTTCTTATGTGATGACATTGTTTTTGTGGCAGGCCCAATCATTACTCTCCAGTTTATCAACCAATAGACTCTACCATCAATATTCTTTTTTCATCTGGAACCACAGGTAGAAACAGTTCTTCTCCTATTGGCAAACTGTAGCTTGGAAATGCCCTTTATTTTATTTTTTCTAGTTCAATCTTTTGGCCTTGACCAGGAGAACCAAAAGCCATCCCATGGACACAACTTTCTCCTATTCGTTGTTCTGCTGATGGATGGGCTCACAATGATGTAAAAGTTGGAGATGTTTACTGCTGGCCAACAAATCTAGGATGGGTGATGGGGCCAGTTCTAATCTTCACATGCTTTCTGAATGGTGCAACAATAGCCCTGTATCACGGATCTCCTCTGGGCCGTGGTTTTACAAAATTTGTTCAGGTGCAGTTTCATGCTTATTTTTGTTCACCTCAATGGCTATCACCTAATTCTTTTACTGCCAAATCAGGCTTTGTTCTAGTAAAAGAGTTGGGCTGCCTGCTACTATTATTGCAAAATACTTGATGCCACTCTTGTTCATCTTTGCTCTCACTGTTTTCCTACTGTTATCCTGTTCAGGATGCTGGAGTGACCATTTTGGGCACAGTTCCAAGCTTAGTAAAATCTTGGAGAAGTACAAACTCTTTGGATGGCATAGACTGGACAAAGATAAGGTATCGCTTTTGAAGTTTTCTAGAATGAATAAATGTTGTTGTACAACTTGAAATCTCAAAAGATAGGACTGACGAGTAAATATCTTTAGATGCTTTTGTACTACTGGAGAAGCCTCCAACGTTGATGATGACCTTTGGCTTTCCTCAAAATCTTACTACATGCCTGTTCTTGAATGTTGTGGAGGCACAGAGCTTTCATCAGCCTATATCCAAGGGAGCCTGCAGCAGCCACAAGCTTTTGGAGCCTTTAGCACTGCAGCCATGACAGCTGGGCTAGTCATCTTGGATGAACATGGACATTCTTATGTAAGAGAATTTTTCTGACAGGTTACTCCAGTTTAGTTTCTTTAACCATGTCCTAAATCATGCTACTAACTGACTTGTTTCAATTGCTAGATGGACAAGATATGTCAAGCTAAAAACAATGTATATATATGAATGAGTCATACAAATGAGCTATTTTCTCCTTTATGGTGTAAGACTATATATTGATTTCTCTGGCCTTTTTGTGACAGCCTGATAATGAAGCTTGTGTTGGTGAAATGGGTTTATTCCCTCTATACCTGGGAGCAACTGATAGATTGCTTAATGCTGATCATGAGAAGGTCTATTTCAAGGGAATGCCAATGCATAATGGAATGGTAAGGCCAAACTGCATATTTCATAGTAGTATATATGTATGTATCTTTTTGTTTAATCCTGTGCTTAGTGTCCTCAAACATGGGGAAACTACTCTAAATCAACACATTTGCTTCTGCAACAGCAAAAGCCTATAACTGATTCTTGGTCTAGTCAACTGTTTTGATTTTGATATATGCATTGGCAGCGCCTGAGGAGACATGGGGATATCCTCAAAAGAACTGCTGGTGGCTATATCTTTGTACAGGGCAGGGCTGATGACACCATGAATCTTGGTGGCATAAAGGTATAGGATCCCTCCCTTCCTCCCTCTCTCTCAGCAAATTTAGCATGAAAAAGTAAGATTTCTTAACTATATGCAGACAAGTTCCGTTGAAATTGAGCGCGTGTGTGACCGAGCTGATGAAAGCATCTTGGAGACTGGTGCTATCAGTGTAGCACCAGCCAATGGTGGTCCAGAACAGTTGGTAATATTTGTGGTGCTAAAGAAAGGATATCATCATCAGCCAGAGAAGTTGCGGATAATATTCTCAAAAGCTATTCAAAGCAACCTCAATCCATTGTTCAAGGTTAGATATCACCATATGCTGATATGTAATAAGTAGTCATTTACTTTCCTTACCACCATACGCTGATGGGTTCATGTTCCTTCTCTTTTGACAATAACAGGTGAGCTTTGTTAAGATAGTTCCGGAATTCCCCCGAACTGCGTCAAACAAGTTACTTAGAAGGGTTTTGAGAGATCAAGTTAAGCAGGAGCTGTCCAAACGAAGCAAAATTTAGTGCCATTACTGAACCAGACCAAAAGATTATGTATACCTATATTACTGTATAAGATATATGTAATATATCCCTTATGACATGAACTCATGAAATAAGAAAATCATATGCAAGCATTGGAACTTTGAATTTGTTGTAATAAAAAGCAATGAGTTGTGTTCTTTCATGGATCTGACATGCACTTTTCATGAAAATGGGCTTTACCTGCCAGTAACACTTATATAGTATAGGTGTGTTTTATATCCCACATGGAAACATCAAATGAATATTCATTGCCTTATATAGCGCCAGCCAAGAACTTATGAGCACGACCTTACTTGAACAGGATCTGTTCTATAGTGTCGTACCTCTGTATCCTTTAGCACAAAGGAGACAGGTTCACAAGTCTGGTTGACGAATCATGGCCTTGTGATCAGAGCGTGATTAACAGCTTCCTGGTCCTGTTCCGGACCAGACAGCAGTAGAGGATCGTTCTCAGCCAGTGGTTCCTTCTGGCTGGGGTGGTCACAAGGTTGTCCGACAGACCCTCCCCAATTTTATTTTTTTTTCCTTCCATTTCCATTTTGCCCTTGTAACATGGGTAGCTTACTAGCTTTGAGCTTTTTTGGTTCTAAATTTGCAAGCTAAACAAGGAAATGAATCAGGGTGAAGAGGCTAAGATAGGTAAGCTTATATATATCTATTTTGATGTTTACTTCAAATGGATTTAAGTCATTTGTCAAGGATTAGCAACATATTTATTGACTGCATCTAAATATGAAGTATGAGATAAGCAGATTAATTAGATTGCTTACACCCTCCATCTAAGGAAAATTTTGTTTTTGGTTATGGGTTCTGCTAAAATATGGATGACTTTTTAGTTTTTAGAGAATTGATTGTCAACCAGTTATTTCCTTTTACTTGGCTTTTTTTTTTGTTGTGTCCCTAAGATTGTCAATTGTTGCTTTAGCTACATATTAACTTTACTATACATCAAAAAATGGGAAAATAAGAGTACAAGGCAGTTGCAATTTTGTTGATTTGATTGTCTGGTTTCTATAGGAAGTGGAAATTAAACTTTTAGCATGTCAGGTGCAGGAAAGTCATTAAACTTATCCTTTTGAGGTTTTGAGTTGGTAATAGTTGTGGTGCTAAAGAAAGGATATCATCATCAGCCAGAGAAGTTGTCAAAGAGTGAGTTATTCAAAGCAACCTCAACCCATTGGTCAAGGTTAGATATGTGTAATAAGTAGTCATTTTTACTTCCTTAACACCATATGCTAATGGGTTCATTTTCCTTCTCTTTTACAATAACAGGTGAGGTTTGTTAAGATAGTTCCAGAATTCCCCTGAACTGCTCCAAACAAGTTACTAAGAAGGGTTTTGAGGGATCAAGTTAAGCAGGAGCTGTCCAAACGAACTAAACCAGACCATACATTTATTACAGTATAAGATATAATCATATAGCCCTTATGACATGAGGCCATGAAATGATGAAATAAGAAAATCATATGCAAGCATTGGAACTTTTAATTTGTTGTAATAAAAAGCATTGAATTGTGTTTTTTTTTTTTATGGATTTGACATGCTCCTTTTATGAAATTGGGCTTTACTTGCCATTAAGACTTATGATAGAAGGTGTGTTTTTATCCCACATCGAAAAATCAAATCAATATTCATTGCTTTATATAGCGCCAGCCGAGAAGGAAAGAGCACGACCTTACTTGAACAGGATCTGTTCTATAGGCTCGTACCTCTGTATCCTTTAGCACGAAGGAGACAGGATCTCAAGTCTGGTTGATGAGCCACGACCTTGTGATCAGAGCGTGATTAACAGCTTCCTGGCCTCCAAGACCAGACAGCAGTAGAGGATCGTTCTCAGCTAGTGCTCTGGCTGGGATGGTCACAAGGTTGTCTGACAGACTCCCCAATCTTTTTGCTTCTATTAGGGATCTTTTCCAATATGGCCACTGCAGAAGAAAACTGATAAAGAAGTTTAACTGATATAGAAGAAAACTCATTCTATAAATTATCATAACTCATTTTTATGGCCACTGCACAAGAATATCATTTTGGAAGAACTGATTTTAAATTGAACTCTGGTTATAGCTACTTGTTGTTAATGAACCTAAATAGCTCAACCCAGAACATAGCAGCCTTCAATGAAACATGGGTAGCTTTGAGCTTTTTTGGTTCCAAATTTGCAGCTAAAACATATCTAAATTTGAAGTATGAGATATGCAGATTAATTAGATTGCTTACATGATACATCCTCCTTATAAGGAAATCTTGTTTTTGGATATGGATTCTGCTCAAATATGGATGACTTTTTAGTTTTTAGAGGATTGATTGTTAACCAGTTATTTGTTTTTACTTAGCTTTTTTGTTGTGTCCTTAAGGTTGTCAATTGTTGCTTTAGCTACAAATTTACTTCACTATACACCAAACGGAAAACAAGAATACAAGGGAATTGCATTGTTCTTGATTGTCTGGTTTCCTATAGACACTGGAACTTAAACATTTAGCATAGCATGTCATGTCTCTCATATGCAGGAAAGAAAGTCATTAAACTTGTTCTATTGAGTTTAGACATAAGGTTCTACATCCCACACAGGGAGCGCAAACCGAAGGCGACGCGTAGGTGCGCTATAAAAAGGAATTCGAGCTGACAATACAACTCATACCTTTCTCGGCCTTTTGGCTAAGATCAAGTGTAGTATCTGTTCTTATCAGTTTAATATCTGATACGTGGGTCATTGACCCACATGATATTAAATTTATTTATTTAGGGGGAGGGTCCATCACAGTAGCTTGCTACTGGGATCCTCGAGCGTCGCCCATGCGTTGCACTACAGCACGGGCCTGGCGCACCCCACCCAATCCTAGTTCAATGTTTTATTTGCTCTTAATAAGTGATACGTGGTGGTAATTCTTATGGAGTTGAGGTTTCAAACATAGGGAATGAGATGTTTGGATTCAGTTTACAACTTAATTTTCTTTTTGCCAGAGTTTACAACTTAATGAAAAACAACAATATCTAATGACAACTACTACTACATGATTTCAAATGGTAAGGCCAAAATGCATGCCATTGCATATTATATGTACACAATATATCTATTTGTTAACTAAATAGCTCCTATTGCGTCTTTATTTGTACTTATTTGTGATGCTGTGTGGCATAAACTACCAATTCTAGGTCTTGCAACACCTGAAACAGAATGTTGCATACCCTCTGTGGCCGTTTTTGTTATCAAATTATGAGGTCTACATACCTTTGAAATGTTTCTAAGCAATTTTATCATGAAAAAGTAAGATTTTTATTTTTTAACCATATATATGCAGACAAGTTCTGTTGAAATTGAGCACGTGAGTGACCGAGCTGATGACAGCATCTTGGAGACTGCTGCTATCAGTTTAGTACCAGCCGATGATGGTCCAAGAACAGTTGGTAATATTTGTGGTGCTAAAGCAAGGATATCATCATCAGCCAGAGTCGTTCTCAAGAGCCATTCAAAGCAACCTCAACCCATTGTTAGTTTTCCTTCTCTTTTTGACAGTTACAGGTGAGCTTTGTTAAGATAGTTCCGGAATTTCCCCGAACTGCTTCAAACAAGTTACTAAGAAAAGGGTTTTGAGGGATCAAGTTATACAGGAGCTGTCCAAACGAAGTAGAATTTATAAATTCTAATTAGTGCCATCACTGAACCGGTCCAAAAGATTATGTATACATTTTTTACAGTATAATAATATAGATATATCCCTTATGACATGGAGTCATGAAATTAGAAAATCACAGGCAAGCATTGGGAATTTTAATTTGTTGTAATAAAAAGCATTGAATTGTATTTTTTTATGGATCTGACATGCACTTTTTTATGAACTACTTGTATTAGAACTTAGAAGGTGTGTTTCGTATCCCACATCGAGCGGTCAAATGAATATTCATTACTTTATATAGAGCTAGCCGAGAAGGAAGAGGCACGACCTTACTTGAACAGGATCTGTTCTATAGTGTCGTACCTCTGTATCCTTTAGCACAAAGGAGACAGGTTCACAAGTCTGGTTGACGAATTATGGCCTTGTGATCAGAGCGTGATTAACAGCCTTCCTGGTCCTTTCCCGGACCCAGACAGCAGTAGAGGATCGTTCTCAGCTAGTGCTCTGGCTGGGATGGTCACAAGGTTGTCCGACAGACTCCCATTCCTTTTTTGCTTTTATTTAAGGACTGCTATGCCTATAAAACCTGACTTCAGATCAAATTTTTTTGCTGCACTTGTTTTTAATGAACCTAAACAGCTTAAGTTTAAGCCACATACTATCTTGAGTTTGTTTGATTCCATAATTACAGCTGAACCAGAAAATGAATCAGGGAGAATAGGCTTAAAGTAGGTGTCTGTTTTGATGTTTACTTCCAATGGATTTAAATCCTCTCTCAAGGATTAACTATACATTTAATATAATTTATGACTTCATCTGAATATAAAGCATGAGATATATATATGCAGATTAATTAGATTGCTTACATCCTCCATCAAATAAAGTTTGTTGTTGCTTATGGATTCTGCAGAAATATGGGTGATTTTTTAGAGGGTTCTTAACCAGTTACTTGCTTTTTACTTTCCTTTGTGGTGTGTCCCTAAGACCTTTAATCGTTGGTTTAGCTAAAAATTTACTTCACTATACACCAAAGGGCAAAACAAGAGTACAAGGCAGTTAAGTCATTTATCCTTTTGAGGTTTTGAGTTTTGACATGAGATGCTACATCTACATCCCACACAGGGAGCGCAAAACGAAGGTGACGCGTAGGTGCCTATAAAAAGGAATTCGAGCTGATAATACAACTCATACCTTTCTCGGCCTTTTGGCTAAGATCAAGTGTAGTATCTGTTCTTATCAGTTTAATATCTGATACGTGGGTCATTGACCCACATGATATTAAATTTATTTTTTTAGGGGGAAGATCCATCACAGTAGCTTGCTACTGGGGTCTTCAAGCGTCGCCCATGCGTTGCACTACTGCACGGGCCTGGCGCACCCCACCCAAACCTAGTTCAATGTTTTATTTGCTCTAATAATAACTAAACTAATCTCAATTGGGAGCATCTTATTATTATGTACAAATGTAAATGGGTACCAATAAAAGTGATTTTAAAACAAAGGGATGATGTGTTTGGATTCAGTTAGCAACGTAATGAAACAGCAATATTAAAAGATAATTAAGTTTTTTAAACTTTGATGAACTAACATCAGAATTACATGTTGAAATTCCTAGAAAAGGAAAGGGAAATAGAGAACGATTATAAAACTAGAGGCAGAGCAGAGCTCATAAGAAGGTTCTCTAGAAAGGCAAGTAAATTTTTTTTGTCAAAGTGAAGAAACCATGTTGTCATTGAAGTACAAGGAACAAATTTTGCTGGAAGTAGTTTGTGAGGGATAGCATTTTGTTGTTGTTGTTGAAATTATATCTCACTCTGTTTTAGAAGCTTATTGAAGAATCAAAAACGAATGAAGTAATGAAGTTAAGCAAATTCTTCAAAGTTCAAGTTGGTCTGCACTAATATTTATCAATATATATGTTACTGCCAGAACCCTAGAGATGATGAGACAGTGTATAGTTTAAGCTCTACAAAAATCCCACATTGAAGCGGAAAATTGAAGGAGGGTGTAATTGGGTGTATAAGAGGAATGGAAGGGGCAACTTTGAAACATACTTACCTGGACGGGGTCAATGGGCGATCAAGAAGACCCATGGCCTAGGGTAGTGACCTCCATTGCACTTGGGAGGGGTGCTGCCTTAAGGTCTCCCCAAGTGGGAGAGCCTACGTCATAATTTGTGGCAGCGGGGGCCTGCGTTCGCGCGGCCCCTACCCAATTCTAAGTTTAAATTTTCTGATACTCTTTAATATTTGCTTTTCATCTCTTGTTACTCGTTGCGGTAGGCTACTCTTTGGTTGGGTTTCAAGTATTCAACCAAACTCTAGACTCTGCTTTAATGGGATGAGTGATGACATTCTCAAAACCATGAATTGTCTGTCCGAAGCAGAATGTAACGCCAGCTCTTCATCGATGCTTAGCTTGCACCTTGCAGCACCACTACCAACTATTTGACCAATTACATGATGTTGGATTAAGCCTGTTAAAACTTAAAAAGAGTCACATATTTATATATATATATAGTACAATACAATTAATACATGTATGCACACTTGTTATTAATGAATCTAAACAGCTTAACCCATGGCAGCTTTCAATAAAACATGGGCAGTTTTGAAACCAAATATATTTTGAGTTTTTTTGATTCTAAATTGCTCTGAAGTATAGAGAATCAGGCAAATATCGCCTGCAAGTAGAGAGGATTATTAATACTGTAATAATATGCATCCTTCCAAGGAAATTGTTGTGTTGCTTATGGATTCTGCTACAAATTTAAGAGGGCTCTTAACCGGCTATTAACTTTTCAGTTAGCTTCATTGTGTCCCTAAGATCTTCAATTGTTTCTTACACCAAAGAGAAACAAGAATACAAAACAAACAATTGCAATGTTCTTGGAAAGTCTTGTTTCTGTAAGACAATGGAAATTTCCAGGGAGCCATGTGCAGGAAAGTCATTCAAATTAGTTGGACTTGGATCTGTTCATTTGAAGTTCTACATCCCACATTGAGGGCGCAAACCGAGGCCGGTTCGCAGAGGCGCTATAAAAACAAATCCGAGCCTTCAATGCAATTCATACCTTTCTCGGCCTTTTGGCTAAGATCAAGTGTAGTATCTGTTCTTATCAGTTTAATATCTGATACGTGGGTCATCGACCCACATGATATTAAATTTATTTTTCTAGGGGGAGGATCCATCACAGTAGCTTGCTGCTGGGATCCTCGAGCGTCGCCCATGCGTTGCACTACAGCACGGGCCTGGCGCACCCCACCCAATCCTAGTTCAATATTTCATTGGCTTTGGCGATCATTGGCTATAATATCTAAAATTGAGGTTGAAATTCACTATAAAATATCTAAAAATCTTAATTGGTAGCATTCTTTGTAATGTGTGGTTCAAATTGATCAAGGATAAGAATATTGTTTGGATTCAGTTTGGAAGACAAAACTATACTTGAACTATAACCTTATGAACCTGTATTATGACTGAAACCATTGAATTTGCCAGCAAGAATGCCAGAATAACTGATTGAAATTCCAAAGTAAATGAAAGGGAAAACAAAGATCCATTATTAGCACACTCAACGCAGAGCCATATAAGAAAGTTCATTATAAGGCAAGTAAATTTTGTCAAAGAAGTGAAGAAGCCATGTTGTTTGTAAAGTCCAAGGAACAAATGTTGCATGAAAGTAGTTTGTGGGAGGAGCATTTTATTGTTCATATGTCACTGTTTCACCAATTAATTGAAGAAACAAAACTAAGTAAAAATCAAATTATATAATCAAACTTCAAATTGGTTCATACTAATTAATCATATGCTACTGCCAGAATCAAGACTACCTATAGTTTAAGCTTTCTTCAATCCCACACTGAACCAGAAAATTGAAGGATAGTTCAATTGGATGTATAAAAAGGATGGGGGTGGCAACTTTAAAACATACTTACCTGGACGGGGTCAATGGGCGATCAAGAAGGCTCATGGCCTAGGGCAGTGACCTCCATTGCACTTGGGAGGGGTGCTGCTTTAAGGTCTCCCCAAGTGGGAGAGCCTACGTCATAATTTGTGGCAGCGGGGGCCTGCGTTCGCGCGGCCCCTACTTAATTTCAAGTTAAAATGTGTTTTGATTATCAATGCTATCTTATACATACCTGCAAAAATCAAAGTTATTTTAATTTAACTAAATCAGCTATGTAAAAATGTTCATTCTTCTGGAAACCAGTGTTTTTTCTGTGAATATAAAATATTAGAGGCTTCTTGCTATGGTGTTTTATTTGTTTCCATAGTAGTCTGGCAAAGGCAATTGTATTGTAATTGTTGTACTAGTTTATCTTTTGGGTTACTGATTTGATAATGAAGTGGATCAATGTTGCTCTAGCCAGTTACATAACTTTGTTGTTTGTATAGTTTTTCATGAATTTGAGAGAGAATCGGAATCCCTATCATTTGTTTACAAGGTTGGATTTTTCGAACCTAGGCCCACCTCAATGGCTAGTTGAAAACTATATCAAAACCCCACATGAACCCTGGGTTTCAGCCCATGACCTGGCCAGGCCAGAGGCCCCTTTCAGATTTTTTTTTTTGTAGAGAATTTACGAACATTTTTTTTAATAGCGCATAAAAATGACACTAGCTTTCAAAAAAAAAAAGGAAATAAACCAGGGTAATTATTTGATACACCGGCGGTGTAAATTTTGGACTCCACAAGTAGGTTGTGGAGTTGACACATGTCCATTTTTTGAATTAATTAAGTTTTAAATATTCCAATTTAGTCCCTAGAGGACACATGTCACCCTTCAGGATCCGCTTGTGTAGTCTGCTAAACTCCACCGCCGGTGTATTGTATAATTTGCCATAAACCAATTCTTGTTTTTTATTATCTTTTGAGAATAGAATGTTGCTCTGGTGTAGTGGTGTTTGATAAAACTTGAAGTGTGAAAGAAAGAGAAAACGGAATACTTTTTAATTTTTACTGTCTAATTAAGAGATATGTTTAATAGTCTTTCAAAAAAAAGAGATATGTTTAATAGAGGTTTTAATCTCAACCATCCAATATCAGTTTTACACGTAATCATTGGACTAAAAGTGTATTGGACCATAGACCAACCCTAAATTGGGCAGTAAAAATACTCAGGAGGTCCCTGTACTATACGAAATGTTGATTTTGGTCCCTATACTTTTTTTTTCTACAAATTCGTCCCTCTACTATCAGAACCTATCACCCGAGATCCCTCACGTTAGTGTGTCGTGGCAGACCCGTCAAATATGTTGACGTGGCACTAACACCGTCTTTTTTGCTGACGTGGCAGGTGACACGTGGAATAAAAATTAAATATATTTTTAATATATTTTATTTTATTGAAATTTATTTTGGTAAAAGTACCCGGGAGGTCCTTGTACTATACGAAATGTTGATTTTGGTCCCTGTACTTTTTTTTTTCTACAAATTCGTCCCTCTACTATCAGAACCTATCACCCGAGGTCCCTCACGTTAGCATGCCGTGACAGACCCGTCAAATATGCTGACGTGGCACTAACACCGTCTTTTTTGCTGACGTGGCAAGTGACACGTGGAATAAAAATTAATATTTTTATATATTTATTTATTGAAATTTACTTTTAAAAAAATAAAAAATATGAATTTCAACAGATCATGTTTGCTGTAATTTTCTCACTTGCAAGGATGATTGGCGGACCCTATCTAACTTTTGTGACTTTAACAGCTAATAATCCATTGCTTATCAAGGTATTACTACTATAATTAATTAATTACTTGTAATTATAACCTTGCTTTAATTCCATGCAAATTCAACCAGTGAATTGCCTGTTGTTTCAGGCAATGGCCGTTGGACTGCAGTTGGTCAGTGCTTTTTGGTTTTACAAGATTGCAAGGATGCTTTCTGCTTTCTTTAAAAAAATTTGAAGAAATTTTTTC